>JAKCPB010001871.1:157500-187762 GCA_021442155.1 Cymbidium sinense
ACTAAATAAAAACCTAACCTAAATCATAAATCGAAAAATAAAACATAAAAATAAATAAAAACTAAAACCTAATCCCCAAACTAAAAAAAAAACCTAAACCTAAAATAAAAATAAAATAAAGCTAAACTTAAACTAAAATAAACTAAACCAAAACCAGAACCTAAACCTAAACTAAATAAAATAAAAAAAACAAAAAATAAACCTAAACCTAAAGTAAAAAAATAAAACCAAAAAATAGAACTAAAATAAAAACATAAAACCTAAACCTAAAAAAATAAAATAAAAACCTAAACCTAAACCTAAAAATAAAAAATAAAACCTAAAAGTTTGAATAAAAATAAACTAAACTATAAACCTAAACCTAAATGTAAAACACATAAACTAAAATAAAACCTAAAGTAAAATAAATAAAATAAAATAAACTAAATAAATATAAACTTGTGAGTTTACTTAATTTTTTCAAAAAAACTTTAACCCTAAATCCTAAACCCTAAAGTAACTAAATTGAAACTCTAAACCCAAAAACCCTAAACCCTAAACCCTAAACCCTAAACCCTAAACCCCAAACCCTAAACCCTAAAACCCTAAATCTTAAAACCCTAAACTTCCTTAAACCCCTATCCCCATCCCACCCCTCCCACCCCTCCCTTTAAGCTTTCTCTCGTTCTCAGCAATTTTGAATCCCTCTTGGTGGCATTTCCTTGATTGGGGATTTTTGTGTCTTTGTCCTTGGTTTTAACCGAATTCAAAGGCTTGAATGGCATCTAGCCATTTGCGTGATGCTTCATCATTGATCATGGTTGTGGTGAGTTATATTCCTTGGGCTCCTCCTCAAATTATGGATGCTTCGCTAGGTAGAGACATTGGCCCCTGATGTCGCTTCTTCTACTAAATCTTTAAGGAAGTGCTCTGGTAAGCCTTCTCCTCTGATTCGTTAATCTCATTTTGACATCTTTAGAGTTTGCGTAATGTGCTGATGTGGATGTTTAAAAGTTGGAAAAACAATTTGTATTTTCTCTTATCGATAAATTTATTTAGCATCATCCAAATTTGGATAAGATACGCTCTTTTTTCCATAATCTCAAGCTTACATGTGCTTTCTCGATTGGTCTTATTGACCCACGGCATATCCTGATTCAACTTTCTAATGATCTAGATTATTCACATATTATTTTGCATCTTTCTTATTTCATCTTTAATTGTCAAATAAATTTGTTGAAGTGGTCCCCCCTTTTTGACATTAAAGAAGAATCTCCTATTATCCTTGTGGGATTATCTCATCCTAAAATGCGCATTCATTTTATTACCCATCATGTGCTTTTACTATCTATGCTTTATTTGGTCGCCTCAACTCGAATTAAGCTAACCATTGAGCAATCTCACCCTTATGTGGCTCGATCCTCATGGAATTAAACATAACTAAAAAAATACCCTAAGGAAGTTTTGATTAGCTCAAAAATAATTCACAAAAGTATAAATTGGAGAACCTTCTAATTTGTTGTTAACACTGTAAAATTCTCAGTCATGACAATTCAAAATGTTATATTCTCCATCCCCACTTAAAAAATGAAATCCTCCTAAAGAGAATGTTGTTCCTGCCCATAAACCAATCCCTACTTATGTTCAAAAATCAGACTCAGATCCTAAGAATAGTATGAAGGCTATTATTAAGGTTGATTCCATGGGTATCGGGGTTAATCCTGTTGAACAAGTTTTCCTATGATATAGATTCGATTGATTTTCAAAATGGGAAGGATGATTTACTTTTTTTCCTTCTTTGAATTTGAATATTTCTAATGTGGAGAATAATAAATTTTTAAAGTTATTAGAAAATGATTCTATTTCCTCTGATTCTATTCCTGCATCTATGCTAGCTTTGATTGATGAAAATGAAGCTTTTAATGAGGATTTAAATGATGTTGAGCATGCTGAAAACATTTTTGATCTGGATTTAACAAATTGTATTTTTAATGGTTCTAAATCAACACTGTCTCTCATTTCTAATCTTGATATTCATGTCAATCCTACTATTCAACTTAATATGGAATTGGAAGAGGGTGAACTTCCCTCCAAACACTTGGAGAATTCTTTTAAATTTATGAGCAATGTTACTAAATCTTACTTGGATGATGACTCTAGGGGAAAAGAAAATGGTTTTCAGACTTGTCATGCTAGAAAGAAAAAAAAGTGTTAAAAATTACTTTCCCAAATTGTCCAAAAACACTAGATCTGCTACGGCCTCTCACTCCTCTCTTAATTAACCTTTTCTTAACCCCTTTTTATTTTACTTATGTTTAATTTTCTTATTTGGAATGTTAAGGGATTGGTACCCTCTCTATTAGTAATCAGATTTAAAATCTTTATCACATTCATAATATTTATTTACTTATTATTCTGAGCCTCTTATTCATGCTAATAAAATTAACCATGTTGCTAGAATGATCTTCCAATAAACTTTTCTATAATGTTAGTAATAAGATTTGTGTTTTGGATAATTTGTTGAGGTTTCTATTATTGATAATTTTCAACAAGTTGTCAATGCTCAAATCTCTTATGGCGACTATTACATTTTGGGCTCTTTTATTTATGCATCTTGTTATAGATTGGTAGAAATCTTCTTTGGGATAATTTGAGGAATTTTGCTACCTCGTTCAAAAAACTTGGTTTGTGGGTGGCAATTTTAACACTATTTTATTCTCTTCTAAATAAAATAGTGGTTTCTCTCCCAATATTCATTCTATGGAAATTTTTTCCAATGTGATCCTTGATTGCAATTTGATTGTAATTTAATTGAAATTGGCTTTAAGGGTTCTAGTTATACTTGGCAAAACACTATACTTTGGCAAAGGTTGGATCAGATTCATTTTAATACTCATTGGTTTACTCAATGGCCTATTACTTCTATTGATGATTTAAGCATAACCTTGTCTGATCATGCTCTTCTTCTAGTTTCTATTAAAGATACTTCTAATAAATTACATAAATCCTCTCCTTTAGATATCGTAACATGTGGATTCTATATTGATTTTTTTGATGTTGTGGCTAATAAAAGGCCCCTTTACATCCTAATAATTCCATTATGGGGATGAATTGATTTTGGTTTAAACTTAAAAGACTTATACAAAATTTGGGTTCATGGAACAAGCATTGTTTTAAAAACCCTTTTGCTAATATTTTAAGATATGGAAAAATTTGTGATCTTGAAGTCTCTTTTATGTCCATCCTTCTAAGATTAAGGACTTGACGAGGCTAAAGAAAACTTGTTAACTTCCAAAATATGGAAGAGACTTACTTGCGCCAAAAAGCTATTAGTAAGCATATTGCAGATGGTGATAGGAATACTAGGTATTTCCAAGCTTTAGTTAATAAAAAGAGAGCTTTAAATAATATTTAACAAATTAAAGATGACAATGGTGTTTGGATTATGAGAATAATGATATTAAGGATTCAATTATTACTTTTTAGAAATATGCTTAATAAGAGTTGCTCTTATGAAGCTATTTCTAAATTGCATTTGATTCCTTGTATTATTACTAATGATGGTAATGATTTGCTTACCATTGTGCCTAATGAAGATAAATTTTTAAAGTCCTTAATAGCATGAATATAGATTATGTTGCTGGTCCGGAGGGTTTCACTACTCAATTTTTTTAAAAATATTGGTTTATCATTAAAAATGATTTGATTGAGGTAGTGGTTTATTTTTTTAATGGTAATCCTTTTCCTAGATATTTTTTGGTACTTCTATTATTCTCATACCTAAGAAAGATAATCCAAACTATTGAGTGATTTAGACCTATTATTCTTTGCACCTTTTCAATAAGTTGATTTCCAAAATTCTAACCAACAGGCTTAGTCCTTTACTTAATAAAATTGTCACTCTCAACCAAACTAATTTTGTTAGAGGTAGATCTAATTTTGATAATATTTTACTAGCCCAATAATTGATTCATGATCTTGATGCCAAGATTAGAGGTGGCAACATTCTTTTCAAATTTGATATAACCAAACACTTTAATAACCTTTCTTGGGACTTTCTTTTCCATATTCTAAATTTATTTGGGGTTTCTCATAAATTTATTTTTCTTATTAAAAATTGTATTAATAATTCTTGGTTTTCGATTTAGCTTAATGGGGAAGCCTTGGGTTACTTTCCCTCTTCACATGGCTTAAGACAAGGGGATCCATTATCTCTTGCTTTATTTATTATTGTTGTTGAGTACCTATCTAGGATCATCAATGATTTATTCTTTAACAATCCTAGTATGTACTACAAAACTCTTGGTGGTTTTCCTATTTCCCATTTAAGCTTTGTAGATGATTTCATCTTTTGCAATGCTTTTATTCATCATATCAAGCATCTCAAGTTTTGTAAATAAATTTGGTAGAGAAGTGGCCTTTCTATCAATGGTAACAAAAGCTATTTGATCACTTCCTCTCGAATCTCAAATAATAAAATCAATCAAATTCTGCATATCACTAATTTTAAGCACCAACACTTACCTCTAAAGTACTTTGGCGCTCCTCTATTTAAAAGCCCAAAATGATCCCATCTCTTTGATGAATTAATTAAAAAATTTTAAATAAAATTTCCATTTGGGAATTCCATTTACTTTCTTTTGGTGGCAAGCTCACCATTCTTAAAAGCACTCTCATTTCAGTGCCTTTTTATTTGATTCAAACTATTATCCCACTGATGCTACTCCCATCAGAATTTATCGCTTGCTTAATAAATTTTTTTGGGGCTTCAATAACTCTACCAAAAGAATGCATTGGACATCTTGGCATAAATGTTTTGGTCCATTGGGTGAAGGTGCTCTAGGTTGCAAACCTATTCGTGAAGCTATCACCACTTTCTCTCATAAGCTCTGGTGTAATCTTAGAAAAAATGATAGCCTTTGGGCTAATTTTATGATGGAAAAATATTGCCAAGGTAAACACCCTCTTATTTGTGCTTATAAAGTTGGTGACTCTCCAGTTTGGAAAAGGCTTTCCTCCATTAAATGGGTTGCCGAATCCTTAATATCTTGGTGTATTCATTCGTACTTCTTTCTTGGCAAGACAACCTGACTGAACAACTCCATTGACACCCTTTATATCTACCCACTATACTTCATTTTGAAAAGTTAACTTTTTGGCTTAATAATAATGAATGAAAGTACTTGAGAATTATATCCCTATTTCTTTTTTTTTTGACAATTTTAGAAATATTCCCATTTCTTCTAACATACCTAATCAAATTCTTTTTAAGCTTTCTTATAATGGTGATTTTGTTCTTAAAGAGGTTTGGAATTTTATTAGAGTTAAGAAGAACTCCTCCAATGTCTTTTTTAAACTTTGGAAAAATATCATTCCTATTTCTTATTTAGTTTTTTTCTTGGAGGATTTTGAATAACTTTATTCCTATGGACTCTTTGCTCTCGACTAAAGGGTTATATTTAACATTAAAATGCTATTATTGCTTTCACACTGAAAATATAAATCATGTTTTTGTTAATGGTGCTATTGCTTCTAAATTATGGCTTTGGTATGATGATTTATTTAATACCAACTATCTTCATGCTGTGAAAGGTCATATAAAAGTTTTAATTGTGATTACCCTTCTCTGGTTCATCTGGATGGATATAAATGATGCTAAATATCGTGGCACTCCTATGAACCACAAAAGGATTCTGGCTATAACTACAGAAAAAAAAAATGCATGCTCTGTTTAATGGTAATCTTATTAGTAACATTCATTTTAGAGGCTATAAATTTATGGCTAAAAAATTGGGTATCATTTTGCTTGACTTGGAACTGTATAAAGGTGCTAGGATTATCCATTGGATCAAACTTAAAAATACTTGATTAAAGTGAATACTGATGGTTCTGTAGCTTCCAATAAATATGGCTATGGAGGCATCCTTAAGGATTCTAAAGGTACTGTCATTTTTGCTTTTTCCTATCCTCTCAAAGCCCATTCTGTTATTTTTGCTGAGCTTATGGATGTTAATAAAGCTATTGAAACTTGTATGAATAGAGGTTTTCTCAACATCTGGATTGAAGTTGATTCTCTCTTGCTTCTATGCATGCTTAATTCCAATAGAAATGGGAATCCTAAATTATTTTATCTCCTTAATCATACAAAAAATCTTATTTTTGAAGTTTGTTTTAAAATTTCTCACATCCTTCATGAAGGTAATGCTTGTGCTAATTCCTTTGCTAATTTTGGTGCCAACTTAACTGAGTTCATTTTATTTGACAACCAAACATTGCCTAAACTATTAAGATTGGTTTATCTCGGATAATACTAGACTGCCTTATCTCAGATTATAATTTCTTGGCTTGGTTTTTTTGTGTTGGTTTTTTATGAGCCTTTACTTTAGTTTGCCCTTTGTTAAACCCTCTTTGGGTTATGGTTATTTGCTTATTTTCACTCTTTGGCTGAAGCTGGTTATTACATTTGACCTTTTACTTTTGGGTTGGCCTGGTGTTTACTCCCTGGTGGTTATTATCATTGCATCCTCAGTTGATTTGTTTTTTCGGCCTGGTGGCTACTGTCTGCCTAGCTAGGTTTTTACAACATTTTTTCCTTGGCTATCTTTGATAACCTCCTATTGGGTTGTGGCTTTGTCTACTGTTGGTTTTTCCTCTTATATGAGTTTTGCCTCATTTCAAGGCTAATTGCTCACTTACTTATTTTGGATCTCTTACTGTGGTGGTTGAATGGGTGGTTTTGTTTGTCGGTCATTGATAGTGTGGTTAGGTTGGCTGGTTATTTTGGCTATCTTTTCCTTTCTGGTGACATATCCTGGGGATTACCGGTTTAGCTCATTTTTTTGGAATGGTGGAGGTTTTTGATTGGCTATTACTTTCTTTTTCTTGTTGACTAGGCCGTAGTAGTCAATTTTGTTGATTCCATTTTATTTCTTTTCATTTTGGTTTTGTCCTCCTCCTATTTTAGCCTTCCTCTCTTGGCTGCAGTGACTTTGGGTTTGGTTATTATTCTAGGTTGGCTAGTTGTGGGATTTTTGGTGGCTATAATTTTCTTGGCTATCTTGGGTGATTTTGGCTTAATGCCTGCTGTAGGCCTTTACATTGACTTGGGTTTTCTGCTGCTGTGGTGGTTGGCTAAGAGGCTATGTTGGCTAGTTGGATTGGTTAGTTGTTTCTATTGTGTGATGTTTTGCTAGATTTTTTGCTTTTCCCTGATGGGGATGTTTCCTGTTGTTACTAATGATGGGTTCTTCTGGTCGCCTTATGGATGTTTTACTTAGCTACTTTGGTGGGAGGACTTTTAGTTATCTTTTGCTATGCTGGCCGAACCTTTGCTGCTCCTTCTAAATTAGGATTACTGATTTTTGGTGGTTGGTGGCTGCCATTGGCTTCCTTCTGTGTGTGCTGGTCTTGGTTGTTGGCTTGTTCATGTATGCTGGTGGTGGTTTTCGTGGTGTTACTACTTGGTTCCATTAGCTTGGCCAATGATATTGTAATAACTTCTGGGTTGTTGGCTTTATGTGATTGGCCTATTGTGGGTTTTAGTTGGTGGGATGTTTGCTTAATGGCTACTAGCTAGTTGTTTTCTCTATTTATTTAGTGCATGACTAGATCACTATAGACTGCTTGCCTTGATGGTGGTATCGTATGTCGATGATGATGATGTTACTCAGCACCTCTCTTTGGTTGCTATCATTACATATGAACACTTCTTATAAAATTTGGATGCTCATATGTATTGTTTCCCCTTGAGATGATCTTAACCGATCGAGCCTTTTCATTCTCGCCTCTTTCCTTTTACTTTAATCCTTATCCTTTAGCTATGACTTTTCCTTGGTAGTGTTTTGAATTCTTTCATAGTTGAACTCACCAAGGCCCGCCATTTATCACCATCATCCCTACTGTTGTTACTGTGGAGCTTGCTTATTTTTCTTTCTTAAAAGAATCATGAACTACTACTAACTCAACCTTTTTCCACTTTCATTCTTCATTTTATTTTACTCTATGCCATTTTGCTCTCATGCTTTATAGTTATTATTTTTTCCCATTTGTTTTCTTTTCTTCTACTAATGTACTTAGATGGGGGTTTAGCTCTTTAGGTTTCTTGTAGCTCTATGACTGGTAGAATTTTGAGCATTACCCCTTTTAAGGACATTGTATCTTTTCCTTTTACGGAAATAAAATTTGAACTTTTTTCAAAAAAATATAAAACTCCTAAACACTAAACCCTAAATTAACCCTAACCCTCCTAACCTTAAACCCTAAACCCTAAAAACCCTAAACCCTAAACCCTAAACCTTAAACCCTACACCCTAAACCCTAAGGTAACCATAAACCCTAAACCCTAAACTAATCCAAAACCCTAAGCTAACCCTAAACCCTAAATACTAAATAATAAACCCTAAAGCCTAAACATCAAAACCCTAAACCCTAAACTAACTCTAAACCTAAAACCTAACCCAACCCTAAACCTTAAACCTCCTAAACTAAACCCTAAACTAACCTTAAACCAAAAAAACCTTAAAACCCTAAACCTTAAACATTAAACCCTAAATCTTAACCTAAACCCTAAACCCTTAAAGCTTTAAACCATAAAGCCTAAGTAATAAACCCTAAATCTTAAACCCTAAACCCTAAACCCTAATCCTAAAAAATAAAATAAACCTAAGAATAAAAAATCTAAATAAAATAAAAACTAAATGTAAAATAAAAATAAAATAAACCTAAAATAAAATAAAATAAAATCAAAATATAAACCTAAACCAAACAAATAAACATAAAAATAAATAAAAAATAAAACCTAAACCCTAAAACCTAATAAACCTAAACCTAAACATAATCCTTAATAATGGGCATAACCTTCACTGCTTGAACATCATCGTTAACCAAGCTCAATTTAGATCAAGCAGTGGAGGCGAAGGCGAAGGCTACGGTTATCACAGTAGTGATAGAGGATCTTGAGGTGCTTGTGGATATGGAGGCGGTGGTTGGAGCAGTGGTGGCTATGGAAGCAGGTGGAGCAACTAAGGTTACAGCCATGGTGGTGGCAAAGGGAGAGATCGGGGATATGATGGTGGATCCGACTGCTAGAGAAGCCGAGGTGCTTGTGATGGGAACTGGAGAAACTGAAGAATAGCCAATCTGATTTGCTGCTTATGGAACTATGTCTTTATAGTAGAAATGATTCTAGTTATCTAAGGTTTTTGATTTGAACTATGCATGCTCATTTTTTATCTATGTCATCGCTTGTGTCTTTAAAAACTTGAAGTATTACTTGGTTAATCAAATCAAAAAGATAAAATATTGAATCTAAATTTATTCTCCATTAAAAAAACTAAAAACCCAAAACCCTAAAATAAAACATGAATCCTAAACTTAAAACTTAAATCCTAAACCCTAAAAACCCAAAACTTAAACCATAAACCCTAAACCCTAAACCCTAAACCCTAAAACCTAAACCCTAAACTCTAAATCCAAAGCTCAACCTAAACCTAAACCATAAACCAACCTAACCCTACTAAACAAACCTAAACCCAAAAAAAACCCTAAACCCTAAGCCCTAGAACCCTAAACCCTAAATTATCAATCTTAAACTTTAAACCCTAAACCCTAAACTATCCCTACAGCCTAAGCTAACCCTAAACCCTAAACCCTAACCCTGAACCCTAAAACCCTATAATATAAAATAAACTAAACTAAAATAAATAAAACCTAATCTAAAAATAAACTAAAATTAAATTAAATCTAAACTATAAAATAAAAGCTAAAAATAAACCTAAAATGAAATCCTAAAACAAAAACCTTAAAAAAAAATAAAAACCTAAACCTAAAAATAAAAAATAAAACCTAAACCTTACAAATAAAATAAAAATAAAAATCAGTCTAAAAATAATTACCCTAAACAAAAACCTAAACATAAAAAATAAACTTAAATAAAAACCAAAAATATAATAAATAAACCAAAAATAAATAAACTAAACTAAATAAAAACAAATCATAAAATAAAGTAAAATAAATAAAAAATAAACTAAATGAACCTAAACCCACTGCTTTACTTAATTTTAAAAAGGAAAACCTTAAACCAGTTTAGGGTTTATGATTTAGTGTTTAGGGTTTAAGGTTAAGGGTTTTTAGGGCTTTGGGTTAAAGCTTTAGGGTTTAGGGTTTAGGGTTTAGGGTTCAACATTTAGTGTTTTAAGGGTTTAGGGTTCAAGGTTTAGTGTTAGTTTAGGGTTTAGAGTTTATTGTTTAGGTTTTAGAGTTTTAGGGTTTATGGTTTAGGGTTTAGGGTTAGGGTTAGGTTTTAGGATTTAGGGTTTAGGGTTTAGGTTTAGGGTTTATGGTTTTGTTTTTAAATTAAGTAAATCTGTAGGTTTAAGTTTACTTAGTTTATTTTTTATTTAGTTTAGTTTATTTTATTTTTTATTTTTATTTAAGTTAATTTTTTATTTTTATTAAATTTAATTTATTTATTTTAGTTTAGGATTTTTATTTTAGCTTAATTTTTAAGTTTAGTTTTAGGTTAATGTTTATTTTTTAGTTTAGTATTGTTTTATTTTATTTTTTAGGTTTAGGTTTTTTTTAAAAGTTTAGGTTTAGGTTTTTATTTTATTTTTTTAGGTTTATGTTTTATCTTTTTATTTTAGGTTAATTTTAGGTTTTATTTTTTTAGTTTTGGTTTAGGTTTATTTTTCATTTATTTTATTTTATTTAATTTAGGGTTTAGGTTTAGTTTCTTTATTTATTTAGGTTTCATTTCATCATTTAGTTTATTTTAGTATAGGTTTAGGTTTATTTTATTTTATTTTTTTTAGGTTTAGGTTTATTGTTATGTTTAGGTTTATATTTAGTTTTTATTTTATTTTATTTTAGGTTTATTTTATTTTATATGTTTAGTTTTATTTTAATTAGTTTTTTTATTTTAATTTTAGTTTTTAAGTTTTATTTATTTTATTTTATTTTAGTTTATATTATTTATTTTATTTTAACATTTAAGTTTAGGTTTTAGTAGTTTTATTTTTATTTAGATTTAAGCTCCATTTATTTTTTAGGTTTTATTTATTTAGTTTAGGTTTTTAGGTTTTAAAGTTTAGGATTTAGTGGTTTAGGGGTGAGAGGGCCTAGGGTCAGGTTGGGAGGGTTTGTGGGGTTTGAGCCCAGGATCTGTGTTATAAGTGTCAGAGAGGGTCTGGGTTTAGGGTGGGGTGTGGTTTAAGACAGGGCCCAGGGTAGGGTGCAGGTCAGGTCCGCCTGGGTAGGGTATGGTCAGTTAAGAGGGCAAGGCTTTTAATTTTCTTTTAATATTTTATTTTAAATAATAAGTTTAGGTTTATTTGGTTTACTTTTATAATTATTTTAATTTATTTTATTTTTTTATCTTATTTAGGTTTGTTTTTATTTTTATTTAGTTTTCTTTTTTTATTTTATGTTACTTTGTTTTAATTTAGTTTTGGTTTAAGGTTTAGGTTTTATTCTTTATTTTAGGTTTAGGTTTAGGTTTCTTTTTATTTTTTTAGGTTTAGGTTTATTTTTTTAGGTTTTATTTTATAGTTTAGGTTTTTTATTTTAGTTTATCTTATTTTATGAATGGTTTAGGTTTAGGTTTAGGTTTAGTATATTTTAGGCTTAAGGTTTAGTTTTATTTTTTATTTGTTTTTAGGTTTATTTTTTAGGTTTAGGTTTTTATTTAGTTTTTATTATATTTTATTTTCAGTTTATTTTATTTTTATTTTAGGTTTAGGTTTTATTTTATTTAGGTCTTTTATTTTTCAGTTTAGTTTAGGTTTTTATTTATTTTATTTTAGTTTAGTTTTTATTTTTTATTTTATTTTGTTTTTATGTTTATGTTTATTTTAGGTTTTAGTTTATGTTTTATTTTATTTTATTATTTTATTTTATTTTAGTTTAGATCTTTTATTTGTATTATTGGTTTTATTTAGTTTAGTTTAAATTTTTTAGCTTCTGTTTTTAAGGTCAGGGTGAATGGTTTCTGATGGTTTGGTTTTTTAGGATTTTGGGTTTAGGATTTAAAGTTTAGGGTTTTATAATTTTGGGTTTATAATTTGGGATTTTTAGGGTTTAGTGTTTATGGTTTATGTGTTAGGTTTTAGGTCTAAGGATCATGTTTTTGTTTAGGGCTTTGGGTTTTTTTTAACAGAGAAAAAATTTAGATTCAACATTTCTTTATTTCAATTTCATCAACCATGTAACACACCAAGTTTTTTAGGGTTATATGTTTAGTTTAGGTTAGTTTGGGGTTGGATTTGTAGGGGTTTGTATTTAGGGTTTATGCATTGTTTATGCCTAGGGTTTAGGTTTTGGCTTAATGCTTTTAGGATTTAGGGTTTAAGATTAGAGTAGGTAGTGGTTGTTTGGCTCATGATTGTTTAGGGTGCAGGTAGGTTTGGGTTTATGGTTTAGCGTTTGTGGAGTTTAGGATTTAAAGTTCATGTTTTTTTAAAAGCAAGATAAAATAGATTTAGTTTTATATTTAGTTAATTTTATTTATTTTAATTTATTTTAATTTTATTTTTTAATTATGTTTATTTTATTTTATTTAGTTTAGTTTATTTATTTTAGGTTTATTTATTTTAGTTTAGGTTTTTTATTTTAGTTTATTTTTGGTTTAGTTTTATTTTTTAGTTGAGTTATATTTTTATTTTATTTTTTAGGTTTAGCTTTTATTTTTTATTTTATTTTGTTAGGTTTAGGTTTTAGGTTTTATTTTAGGTTGATTTTTACGATTTATTTTTTAGTTAGGTTTAGGTTTGTTTTTAGTTTACTTTATTTTATTTAGTTTAGGTTTAGGTTTAGGTTTTATTTATTTTGGTTTAGTTTATTTTAGTTTATTTTGTTTATTTTATTTTTCTTTTAGGTTTAGGTTTTTTCAGATGTATCTTAGGTTTTATATTTATTTTTAGGTTTAGGTTTTTTATTTAGTTTTATTTTATTTTATTTAAGGCTATTTTTTTATTTTATTATGTTCATTTTTATTTTACTAAAGTTTTATATTCTTAGGTTTATTTTATTTTTTTAGTTTAGTTTATGTTTTTCTTTATTTTATTTAAGTTTATCTTTAGTTTTTATTTTATTTTATTTTTAGGTTTAAGTTTAGGTTTTTATTTTATTTTATTTAGGTTTAGGTTTGTTTATTTATTTTATTTTCAAGTTTATTTAGGTTTAGTTTGTTTTAGGGTAGATTTTAGGGTCAGGGTTAGCCCAGGATTTTAAGGTTTAGGAGGTGGTTTAGGTTTAGTAGTTGGCTTTAGGGTGAGGTCAGTGATTAGTAATGGTTCAGCCAGTGGTAGTGGTTTAGGCTTTAAGGTGGGTAAGCACATAGGGTTTAGAGCTTTAGTTTTTATGGTTTAGGGTTTAGGGTTAGGGTTATGATTTAGGGTTTAGGATTTAGGGTTTAGGGTTTTTTCTAAATTAATTAAATCGATAGGTTAGGGTTTATTTAGTTTATTTTTAATTTATTTTAGTTTAATTTATTTTTTATTTTTATTTAAATTTATTTTTTATTTTTATTTAGTTTAGTTTATTTATTTTAGTCTAACTTTTTATTTTAGTTTAATTTTTTGGTTTAGGTTTAGGTTTATGTTTATTTTTTAGTTTAGTTTTATTTTTATTTTATTTTTTAGGTTTACATTTTTTTAATTTTAGGTTAGGTTTAGTTTGTTCTTTTATTTTTATTTTTTGGTTTAGGTTTCAGCTTTTTATTTTAGGTTTATTTTTAGGTTTTATTTTTTTAGTTTATGTTTAGGCTTATTTTTAGTTTATTTTATGTTTTTTAGTTTAGGGTTTAGGTTTAGTTTATTTTAGGTTTAGGTTTAGGTTTCATTTATTTTAATTTAATTTATTTTAGTTTAAGATTAGTTTTATTTTATTTATTTATTTTAGGTTTAGATTTTTATTTGGTTTTTATTTTATTTTAATCTCAATTTATTTTATTTTTATTTTACATTTAGGTTTTTTTATTTTGGTTTTTTGTTTATAGGTTCATTTTATTTTTTTAGTTTAATTTTGGTTTTTATTTATTTTATTTTAGTTTAGTGTTTTGTTTATTTATTTTAGTTCAAGTTTTTTATTTATTTTATTTTATTTTTATGTTTAGTTTTTGTCTATGTTTCGGTTTAGGTTTTGGTTTACGTTTAGGTTTTTATTTTATTTTATTATTTTATTTTACTTAGGTTTAGGTTTTTCTTATTTATTTTATTTTTTAGATTTTATTTAGTTTAGGTTTAGCTCTAGGTCTGGGGTCTGGGGTTTAGTGTAGGGTTTGGAGTTTAGGGATTAGGGCCTGGGTTGTAAGTTAGGCATAGGGTTTAGTGTGGTAGTATCCAAGTAGAGTTGTGGTTTAGGTGGTTGTGGTTTAGGTTTAGGTGTAGAAGGGCTCTGGTAGGGTCAGGGTTTAGTGGTGGGTTGGATTCAATTTTACTATTTCAATTTTTATTTATTACATAAGCAAGTTTAGTATTTTAGTTTATTTATATTTATTTACTTTTATTTATTTAAGTTTATTTTATTTTATTTATTTAGTTTTATTTATTTATTTTAGTTCAAGTTTTTTATTTTAGTAAATTTTAGGATTAGGTTTAGTTTAGGTTTAATTTTAGGTTTTTTTTGAAGGTTTAGGTTTTATTCTTTATTTCAGGTTTAGGTTTAGGTTTTATTTTATTTTTAGGTTTAGGTTTATTTTAGGTTTCATTTTTTTAGGTTTAGGTTTATTTTACTTTATTTTATTTTTTTTATGGTTTAGGTTTAGGTTTATGTCAGATATTTTTTTGGTTTTGGTTTTTATTTTTTTATTTATCTTTAGATTTGATTTTAGGTTTAGGTTCTTTTTAGTTTTATTTTATTTTATTTTTGGTTTATTTATTTTTTTTATTTAGGTTTAGTTTTTTTTATTTTATTTGGCTTTTTTTTTTCATTTAGTTTAGGTTTTTCTTTATTTTATTTTGTTTAATTTTATTTCTATTATAGTTTCTAGTTTTAGGTTTTGGTTTAGGTTTAGGTTTAGGTTTTAGTTTAAGGTTTTTATTTTATTTTATTTTTGTTTAGGTTATTTTATTTATTGTAATTTTAGGTTTTATTTAGTTTAGATATAGCTTTTTAAGGTTTAGGATTTAGGTTTGAGGTTTAGGGTAGGATTAGGTGTAGGGTGTAGGGTGTAAGGTGCAGTTTAGTTTAGGGTTTGTGGGTTTAGTGTTAGGTTTTGGGTTTAGGGGTTTATAGTTTAGTGGTTTATAATTTTAATTTAGGTTTAGGGTTTAGTGTAGGTTTGGGTTTAGGTTTATGGTCCGTGGTTTATAATTTTAGGGTTTAGGGTTTAGGGTTTAGTTTAGTAGGTATGTTTTAGGTTTTAGGTATGGGGTTCAAGTTTTAGTTTAGGGGTTTTTGGTTTTTTTTTTAATAGAGAATAAATTCATCATTTCTTCTTTGATTTCATAAAGTAACTCACCAAGTTTTCTAAGACACAAGCAGATAGATAAAAAGCATGCATACATAAATGAAAGACCCTAGATAACTAGAATCATCTTTAAAAACATAGTTTCATAAGTCAGATTGGTCACATATTCTCCTCCCATCGAACCCCCCGTCCACAGAGTTTACGGTTTTGGGTTTTACGATTTAGGTTTGGATTGGTCATTCTATAGTTTCTCCAATTCCCATCAGAACCACCCCGTCCTGTCGACTAGCAGGACCTACCATCATATCCTCGATCTCTCCCTTTGCCACCACCACGGTTATAACCTCTGTCACTCCTCTCGCCTCTATAACCACCACTGCTATGACCCCCACCTTCATATCCACCAAAGACTCTAGTTCCCAAAGACATCAAGGAGCTTCCGCCATCGCCTCCATCGCCAGATCTACTGAGTCTATTTGACTGGTGATGTTCTCCCCTCGGCCTATTCTGGGGGTTTAAGTTTAGGTTTAGCTTTATTAGTTTTAGGGTTTAGGTTTATTTTAATTTATTTAGTTACTTTATATTGGTTTAGGTTTGGGATTTGGGGTATAGAGTATGTTGTAGGGTTTAGAGTTTAATGTTTGGGGTATAAGGTTTATGGTTTAGGGTTTAGGGTTTTAGAGTTTATGCTTTAGGGATTAGGGTTTATTAGGTTTAGGGTTTAGAGTTTAGGGTTTAGCATTTGTGGATTTACATTTAGGGTTTTGGGCTTGTAAGGAGGTTTGTGGTTGCAGGTATGTTTGGGTTTAGGTTTAATTTTAGGGTTTTGAGTTTAGATTTAGGATTTAAGGTTTAGAGATTTTTTTATAAATTAAGTAAACTGATAAGTTTAGGTTTATTTAGTTTATTTTTTATTTATTTTAGCTTATTTTAATTTTAATTTTTATTTATGTTTATTTTTTCTTTAATTAGTTTACTTTATTTATTTTAGGCTTATTTATTTTAGTTTAGGTTTTATTTTAGTTTGTTTATTTTTTGTTTAGGTTTAGGTTTACTAGATTTATTTTTTAGTTGAGTTTTTTTCTTGTTTTTTTAGGTTTTATTTTATTTTTTAGGTTTAGGTTTACATTTTAATTTATTTTTAGATTTAGGTTATACATTTTTATTTTAGGTATTTTTAGGTTTTATTTTTAGTTTAAGTTTAGCTTTATTTTAATTTTATATTATTTTATTTAGGGTTTAGGTTTAAGTTTAGGTTTAGGGTTTAAGTTTTCTTTTTTATCTATTTTTAGGTTTATTTTTTAGGTTTAGGTTTTATTTATTTTATTTTATTTTATTTTATTTTAGGTTTAGTTTTATCTTTAATTAGTTTTTTATTTTCTTAGTTTAGTTTAGGTTTTATTTCTTTATTTTAGTTTAGTTTTATTTTTATTTTAGTTTCTTTTAGGTTTAGGTTTAGGTTTAGATTTTAGTTTAAGTTTTTATTTTATTTTATTTTATTATTTTATTTTGGTGTAGGTTCTTTTATTTAATTTATTTTTAGGTTTTATTTAATTTAGGTTTAGCTTTTTAGCTTATTATGAGGGTCTTAGTTGAGGGGATGGTAGTGGTGGGTTTAGGGTTTAGAGTTATGTGGTTTTGGGTTTAGGTTTAGGTTTTAGGGTTTAGAGTTTACTTTGGGTTTGATTTAGTGTTTATGATTTGGGGTTTTTATTGTTTAGTGTTTAGGGTTATGGTCTAAGGTTCAGGTTTTAGTTTAGGGTTTAGGGTTCTGGTTTTTTTTTAGTAAAGAAAAAATTCAGATTCAACATTTCTTTTTTTTATTTCATCAACCAAGTAACACACCAAGTTATCTAAAACACAAGTGATGACATAAATAAAAAATGAGCACACATAGAGCAAATCAAAGACCCTAGATAACTAGAACCGTCTTTGCTATAAATACATAGTTCCATAACCAATAAATCGGATTGGCTGTTCTTCAATTTGTCTAGTTACCATCAGAGCCACCCCAACCTCTCGAGTAGCGAGATCCAACATCATGTCCTTGATCTCTCCCTCCGCCACCACCATGGCTGTAACTTCCATTGCTCCTCACGCCTCCAAAACCACCATTGCTTTGACCACCACCTCCATATCCATCAGCACCTCTAGTTCCCCCACGACCACTATGATAACTAATACCTCTGACTTCTCCTCCATCACTAGATCTAGACTGAGTCTGTTTGATAGTGATGTTCTTGTCATCAAGGTTTTACCCATTCTTAGTGTTTAGGTTTAGGTTTTTTGGGTTTTAGGGTTTAGGTTTAGTTTTTTTAACTTATTTGGTTACTTTAGGTTGAGGTTTAGGGTTTAGGGTTTATGGTTCAGGGTTTAGGGTTAGGTTTTAAGGTTTAGGGTTTAGGGTGTAGTGTTTATGGTTTAAGGTTTAAGGTTTTAGGGTTTATGATTTGAGGGTTTAGGGTATAGGATTAGGTTTAGGGTTTAGGGTTTAGGTTTTAAGGCTTAGTGTTCTTTAGAGTTTAGGGTTGTTTTTTTAGGGTTTAGGGTTTTGGGTTAGTTTTAAGTTTTAAGCTTTAGGGTTTAATATTTTAGATTTAAGGTTTTTTTAAACAAAATATTAAGTAAACTGATAGATTGAGGTTTATTAAATTTATTTTTTTATTTATTTTAGTTTATTTTATTTTTTAATTTTATTTAGGTTTATTTTTTAATTTTATTTAATTTAGTTTATTTATTTTAGGTTTATTTATTTTAGTTTAGGTTTTACTTTAGTTTATTTTTTTTAGTTTAGGTTTAGGTTTAGTTTTAGGTCCATTTTAGTTGAGTTTTATTTTGTTTTATTTTCAGTTTAGATTTTATTTTATTTTGTTTACATTTTATTTTGTTTTAAGTTTAAGTTTATGTTTTATTTTAGGTTTAATTTTAGGTTTTATTTTTTTAGTTTAGGTTTAGGTTTATTTTTTGATTATTTAATTTTATTTAGGGTTTAGGTTTAGGTATAGGTTTAGCATATTTTAGGTTTAGGGTTTAAGTTTTTCTTTTTATTTGTTTTTAGGTGTATCTTTTAGGTTTAGGTTTTTATTTAGTTTTTATTTTATTTTATTTTCAGTTTATTTTATTTTTATTTTAGGTTTAGTTTTTATTTTATTTAGGTTTGTATTTTTCATGTAGTTTAGGTTTTTATTTTATTTTATTTTGGTTTAATTTCTTTTATTTATTTTATATTTAGGTTTTATTTAATTTAGGTTTAACTTTTTAGCTTTTTAGGGTTTATGGTTTTGGGTTAGTTGAGGGATTAGGTATGGGGTGTAGGGTTTAGGGTTTAAGGTTTAGGGTTTAGGGTTTAGGGTTTAGGTTTTTGGGTTTAGGGTTTAAATTTTATGGTTTAGGGTTTTATGGTTTAGGGTTTAGGGTTTGGGGTTTTTAGGGTTTAGGATATCGGGTTTAGGGTTTAGGTTTTAGGTCTAGGGTTCATGGTTTTATTTAGGGATTAGGGTTTTTGGTTTTTTTTAACAAAGAACAAATTTAGAATCAACATTTCTTTCATTCAATTTCATCAACCAGGTAACACACCAAATTATCTTTGACATAAGCAATGACAAAAGTAAAAAATGAGCATGCATAAAGTAAATTAAAGACCCCAGATAACTTGAACCATCTTTATTATAAAGACATAGTTCCATAAGCAGCTGATTAGATCGACCATTCTTCATTTTCTCTAGTTCAAATCAAAACCACCTGACCTCTCAGATAGGAGGATCCACCATCATATCCCTGATCTCTCCCTCCGTCACCACCACGACGGTAACCTTCATCTCTCCTCCTACCTCCATAACCACCCCTACTCCGACCACCACCTTTATATCCATCGCATCTCCAGTTCCCACCACCTCTAAGTTGCAACTGCTGCTTGCCTCCACCATCTAGACTAAGGTTGTTTGACGGTGATGTTCCTGCCATCAAGGTTCTGCCCATTCTTAGGGACTTAGGGTTTAGGTTTAGGATTAAGTTTATTAGGTTTTAAGGTTTAGGTTTTATTTTTTAATTTATTTAGTCACTTTAGGTTTATTTCAATGATTTGGGGTTTAGGGTTTAGGGTTTAGGTTTAGGTTTTGGGTTTAGGGGTTTAGGGTTTAGGGTTTAGGGTTTTAAGGTTTATGCTTTTAAGGTTTAGGTTTTAGGATTAGGGTTTAGGGTTCAAGGTTTAGGTTTTAGGATTTAGGGTTTTTTAGGGTTTAGGGTTTAGGTTTTAAGGTTGTAGGTTTAGGGTTTAGGGTTTTGGGTTGGCTTTATGATTTAAGGTTTATGGTTTAGGATTTAAGGTTTAGGATTTTTTTTAAAAATTTAGTAAATCGATAGGTTTAGGTTTATTTAATTTATTTAGCTTATTTTTTATTTATTTATGTTTATTTTTTATTTTTATTTAGTTTAGTTTATTTATTTTAGGTTTATTTATTTTAGTTTAAGTTTTTTCTTCTAGTTTATTTTTTTTATTTAGGTTTAGGTTTATTTTTTAGTTGAGTTTTATTTAATTTTTTAAGCTTTAAGCTTTATTTTTTTTTTTTGGTTTCCATTTACATTTTTATTTTATTTTCTTTAGGTTTAGGATTTTAAGTTTTTATTTTATGTTTATTTTTAGGTTTTCTTTTTTAGTTTAGGTTTAAATTTATTTTTAGTTTATTTTATTTAATTTAGTTTAGTTTGTGTTTTAGTTTATTTTTTTTGGTTAGCACTATTTAGTTTAGGTTTAGGTTTAGTTTATTTTATTTTATTTTATTTTAGGTTTAAATTTTTTTTTAGTTTACGGTTTAGGTTTTATTTATTTATTTATTTTTAGGTTTTATTTTTAGGTTTATTTTTTATGTTTAGGTTTTTATTTTATTTATTTTTAAGTTTATTTTATTTTTATTTTGCATTTTTTTAACTTATTAAAGTGTTTTATTCTTCAATTTATTTTATCTTTTTAGTTCAATTTAGGTTTTTTTTATTTTATTTTTGTTTTTTTATATTTTATTTTATTTTTAGGTTTAGGTTTAGGCTTTTCTTATATTTTATTTCTTTATTTTATTCAGCTTTATTTTTTTAAGATTTTATTTAGTTTAGGTTTAGGTTATTAGGTTTTTAAGGATTAGTGTTTAGGGTTTAGGGTTTAAGATTTTAGGGTTTAAGATTTTAGGGTTTAGGGTTTATGGTTTAGGGTTAGGGTTTAGGGTTTAGGTTTATTTTTTAAGGTTTAGATTTTTTGGGTTCTGCCTAGGTTGCTTTGCCTAGGTTAGTTGGGTTTATAGTTTAGAGATCCAGCTTTAGGATTTTTTGGCTTTAGGGTTAGTTTGGCTTAGGGTTTATGGGTTTGTGGGTTTAGGGTTTTTTTTATGGCTCAGGACCAGATATAGTGGTAGGGTTTGATTTAGGTTTAAGGTTTGGATTTATTCTTTAGGATTTAGGGTTTTTTATAATAAAAAAAAATTAAGTAAACCTTTTAGTTTAGGTTAATTTAGTTTAATTTTATTACTTTTAGTTTATTTTATTTTATTTTATTTATGCTTATTTTTATTTAATTTAGTTTATTTATTTTAGTTTTATTTATTTTGTTTAGTTTTTTTATCCACTTTTAGGTTTAGATCAGGTTTATTTTAGTTGAGCTCATTTATTTGTTTTTTTAGGTTTATGTTTTATTTTTTTTATTTTTAGGTTTATGTTGATGTTTTTATTTTATTTTTTTAGGTTTAGGTTTTAGGGTTTTATTTTAGGTTTTTTTTAGGTTTTATTCTTTATTTTAAATTTAGGTTTATTTTTAGTTCATTTTATTTTATTTAGTTTAGGTTTAGGTTTAGTTTATTTTAGGTTTAGGTTTAGGTTTTATTTATTTTTGTTTAGTTTATTTTAGTTTTTATTTAGGTTTACTTTAATTTTTATTTTATTTTATTTGTGGGTTTTTTTTAGTTTAGAGATTACATTTTATTTTTATTTATTTTTGGTCTTATTTCTAAGTTTATTTTTAGGTTTAGGTTTTGTTTAGTTTTATTATTTTATTTTTAGGTTTAATTTATTTTCTTTCATTTAGTTTTTATTTTGTTAATGTTTTTTATTGTAATGTTTATTTTTTTATTTTAGGTTATTATTTTATTTTATTTAGGTTGAGAGTTCTAATATTTTATTTTAGGTTTTATTTAGTTTAGGTTTAGGTTTTTAGGTTTTAAGTGTTTAGGGTTTAGGGTTTTAGGGTTTAGGATTTAGGATTTAGGGTCAGGATGGGGTTTAAGGCCTGCCTCACAGTGGTTTAGGGTTTAATGCCTGGATTTAGGGCCTGGCTTTTTAGCCAGTTTAGGGTCATTTTTGGGATATTTTAGGGTTTTGGGGTTAGGGCTTAGGATTTAGACTTTAAGGGTTAAGGTTTTGTGGTTTAGGGTCCATACCATGTAGGGTTGTGGCTCAAGATCTTTTGGCCTTTAAGGCTAGTTTTAGGGCTCTTTAACCAAGCAAACCCGGGGCTAGGTTTATTTAGTTTACTTAGTTTATTTTTTTTATTTAGGTTTTTTTTTTATTTTTATTTAGTTTTATTTATTTATTTTAGGTTTATTTATTTTAGTTTAGGTTTATTATTTTAGTAGATTTTTTTGGTTTTGATTTAAGTTTAGGTTTATTTTTATTTTATTTTTTAGGATTAGGTTTTTAGGTTTTAGGGTGTAGGGTTTAGGGTTTAGGGTTTATGGTTTTTGGGTTTAGGGTGTTATGGTTTAGGGTTTAGTGTTTAAGCTTTAGGATTTATAGTATTTAGGGTTTAATGATTAGGGTTTATGGTTTACATTTTTGGGTTTTGGGATTGGGGTTTAGGGTTTTAGGATTCAGGGTTTAGGGTTTAGGGTTTATGGTTATAGGTTTAGCGTTTAGGGTTTAGGGTTAGTTTTAGGGTCTACGATTTAGGGTTAGGGTTTATTATTTCTTTTAATTTTTTTTTAGGTTTTAGGGTTTATGGTCTAGGGTTTAGATTTTATTTTAGGTTTATTTTTAAATTAAGTAAAGTGGTGTTTTAATTTTTTAGTTTATTTTAAGGTTTGCCTAGGGTTACATCATTTTATTTTTTTTAAAAAAAATTAAGCAAACCAAGAAGTTTGGTTTATTTTTTATTTTTATTATTTCATCTATTTTAGGTTTATTTATCTTAGTTTAGGTTTTATTTTAATTTATCTTTTAGGTTTAGGATCATTTTAGTTGAGTTTTTTTTAAGTTTAGGTTTAAATTTTAGGGTAGGGGGCCCAGGACTAGTGTTAGGCCCAGGATCAGGGCCTGTTTAGGGCCCAGTATTTAGCCTTTAGGGCCCATGACTTTAGGGTTTAGGGAGGGTTTGGGCCTCTGATCAGGGTTTAGGGTCATGTGGTTAGGGGCCCAGGGCCTGGTGGCCTGTGGTTTAGGGTTTAGGCCTGAGTATAGTGGTTTAGGGTTTATGATTTAGGTCAGGGTTTTAATTTTTATTCAGGGTTTAGGATTTAGGGTTTAGGGCCTTTAGGGCCTGTGGTTTAGGTTTAGGGTTTGGTTTAGGTTTAGTTTATGTTTATTTTAAAACAAGCAAAACACAAGTTTAGATTTTATTATTTTTTAGGGTTTAGGGTTTAGGGTCAGATTACCATTAGGTTTTTTTTTAAATGCAAACTCAGGTTTAGGTTTATTTTTATTTATTTTAGTTTATTTTATTTTATATTTTATTTATGTTTATTTTAATTTTATTTTGTTTAGTTTATTTATTTAGTTTAGCTTTTTTTATTTTGATTTATCATTTAGTAGGTTTATGTTTAGGTTTGTTGAGTTTTATTTTATTTATTTTTAGGTTTAGGTTTTATTTTTATTTTAGGTTTAAGTTTAGGTTTATATTTTATTTGTGTATATTCTTGGGTTTTATTTTGTGTCCATTTTAGGTTTTCTTCTTTAGTAGTTTACTATTTATTATTAATTTATTTTATTTATTTATTTTTTTGTTAAGGTTTTAGTTTAGGTTTTATTAATTTTAATTTAGGTTTAGGTTTAAGGTTTTTTTTAGTTTAGGGTTTAGGTTTTAGGGTTTTAGGGTTTTAGAGTTTACGATTTAGGGTTTAGGGTTTAGGGATTAAGTTTTAGGTTTAGGGTTGAGGTTTTTTTTTTTAAAAAAAATTAAGTTTAGGGTTTAAGGGTTTAGGGTTTAGGGTTTAAGGTTTAGGGTTTAGAGTTTAGGTTTTTGGGTTTGGGTTTTAGGGTTTTAGGGTTTATGGGTTAGGGTTTAGGGTTAGATTTAGGGTTTACAGTTTAGGTTTATGGTTTAGGGTTACAGTTTTTTTATATCTTTTAAATTTTTTTATTTATTTTTATTTTTAGGATTTATGGTTTAGGTCTTAGGGTTTAGGTTTTAGTTTACATTTATTATTAGATTAAGTAAACAGGTAGGTTTAGATTTTTTTTATTTTATTTTTAGGGTTTAGGGTTTAAGGTTAGATCAGGGTTTAAGATTTTTTTTAAATTAAGTAAACTGGTAAGTTTAGGTTTATTTAGTTTATTTTATTTTTTATTTATATTTATATTTATATTTATATTTATTTTTATTTAGTTTACTTTATTTATTTTAGTTTATTATTTTGGTGTAGGTTTAGGTTTAGTTTAATTTTTTAGTTGAGTTTTATTTTTATTTAATTTTTTTAGGTTTTGGTTTTATTTTTTATTATTAGGTTTAGGATTATGTTTTTATTTTATTTGTTTAGCTTTAGGTTTCATGTTTATGTTATTTTATTTTCTTTTGGTTTAGGTTTAGGTTTAAGTTTTACTTCTTTTAGTTAATTTATTTTAGTTTAGGTTAGTTTTATTTTATTTTAGATTAAGATTTTTTTTTGGTGGTAGGGTTGTGGGTAGGTTTTGTTTAGGTTTAGTGTAGGGTCCAAGTTTTAGGTTTAGTGTTTAGGTTTTAGTTTAAGTTTATTTTAAATAAGCAAACCCATGGATTTAGTTTTTAGTTTAGTATTTATGTTTAGATTTTTTTTTTAAAATATGTTTAGGGTTTTTAGGGTTTAGGGTTTAGGGACTTATGTTTAGGGTTCAGAGTTTATGTTTTGGGTTTAGGGTTTAGGTTAGGGTTTAGGAGAAGTTTAGGCAGTAGTTTAGTTTTGCTCAGGGTTAAAGTTTAGAGGGTTTAAGGTTTCTGATATAGTTTTAGGTAGGTTTACCTCCAGGGTTTAGTACTTTTAGGGTTTAGGACTGGGTTTAGGTTGGTTTAGTGTCAGGCCTAGGTTTAGGGTAAGTATGTTTAGGTTTAAGGTTTAGTTTAGAGTTTATTTTAGATTAAGTTTAGGTTTTCTAAATCAAACCCGGACAGATAGTTTATCTTTTATTTTTATTTAGATTAGTGTTTTGATTTTTGGTTTATTTATTTTAATTTTGGTTTTCTATTTTAATTCATTTTTTATTTTTAGGTTTAGGTTTAAGTTAATTTTTTTGTTGAGTTTTATTTGTATTTTATCTTTTTAGTTTAGGTTTTTAGGTTTTTAGGGTTTAGGGTTTAGGGTTTAGGGTTTTAAGGTTTAGGGTTTAGGGTTCATTGTTTAGGGTTTAGCTTTTTTAGGGTTTCAGGGTTTTAGGGTTTTTTTGGGTTTAGGTTGGTTTGGGGTCAAGATTTTGGGTAGCCTAGTTTTGTGGTTTTAGGGTTTAAGGTTAATGTTTTTTTTAATTTTATTTTGTTATTGTTTATTATTTGGGTTTAGGGTTTAGGGTTGAGGTTTTAGGTTTAGGGTTGAGGTTTTAGTTTAGGTTTATTTTTAAATTAAGTAAAGAAGTAGGCTTACATTTTTTTTTAGTTTATTTTTAGGTTTTAGGGTTAGCTTAGGGTTTTGGTTTTTTTTTCTTTTAAATTAAGTAATCCTGCAAGTTTGGGTTTATTTAGTTTATTTAGCTTATTTTTTACTAATTTAGTTTATTTTTTTATTTTATATTTTTATTTAATTTAGTTTATTTATTTATTTTAGTTTAGGTTTTTTATCTTAGTTTATTTTTTAGGTTTAGGTTTAGGTTTATTTTTTAGTTGAGTTTTATTTTTATTTTATTTTTCAGTTTAGGTTTTAATTTTTATTTTAGGTTTGAGGTTTTTATTTAATTTTCTTAAGTTTTGGTTTTAAGTTTTTATTTAGGTTTTTTTTTAGGTTTTATTTTTTTAGTTTAGGTTTAGGTTTATTATTAGTTTTATTTTATTTTATTTAGTTTAAGTTTAGGTTTAGGTTTAAGTTTAGGTATTATTTATTTTAGTTTAGTTTATTTTCATTTTGGTTTAGGTTTTTTTTACTTTATGGTTAAAGTTTTATTTTTAGGTTTTATTTTTTGGTTTACTTTTTTAGGTTTAGGTTTTTATTTAGTTTTTCTTTTAGTTTTATTTTAATTTAATTTTATTTTTATTTTACATTTAGTTTTTATTTTATTTATGTTTTTTATTCTTAGGTTTATCTAATTTTTTTAGTTTAATTTAGGTTATTATTTATTTTATTTTAGTTTATTTTTATTAGTTTATTTTATTTTAATTTTAGGTTTTGGTTTAGGTTTTAATTTAGATTTTTATTTTATTTGAATTTTTTTAATTTATTTAACTTTAGGTTTTTTTCATTTAATTTATTTTTAGGTTTTATTTAGTTTAGGTATAGGTTTTTTGGTTTTTAGGGTTTAGGGTTTAGGGTTTAAGGTATAGGGTTTTAGGTTTTTGGGTTTAGGGTTTTGTGTTTATTATTTAGGGTTTAAGTTTTAGATTTAGTGTTTAGGTTTTAGTTTAGGTTTATTTTTAAATTAAGTAAATCGATGGGTTTCATTTTTTTTTAGTTTATTTTTAGGGTTTATGTTTAGATTTTCTTAAAAAAACCATGCTTTTAGGTTTGAGGTCAGGCACCAATGTTAGAGTTTAGAGTTTATGCCTTTTGGGTGGGGTTTAGGGTTTAGAGTTTAGGGTCAGGTCAGGATTTATGGAGCAGGGTCAGAGTCAGGTTTTAGGGTTGATAGTTTTAGGTTTATGGTTTGGGGTAGTTTAGTGTTTAGGCTTTAGGAACAGCTAGGTTGTAGGTGCAGGTAGGTAGGGGGGTTTAGGGTGGGTTAGGGTTTAGAGTTTAAGTGTTCAACATTAAGGGTTTAGGGTTTTCTTTCAAATGCAACCCAAGATATAGGTTTATTTTTATTTTATTTAGTTTAGATTTTTTATTTTAGGTTTATTTATCTTTAATCTTGGTTTCTATTTAACTGATCTTTTTTCTTTTAGGTTTAGGTTTAGTTAATTTTTAGTTGAGTTTTATTTGTATTTTATCTTTTGGTTTAGGTTTTAGGTTTTGAGTTTAGGGTTTGTGGGTTTAGGGAGGGTTCATGGAGTTTAGGATTTTAGGGTTTGTTTAGGGTTTAGGATTTAAGGTCCAGGGTTTAGGGTTTAGGGTTTTAGGTTTAGGGTTTGGGTTTAGGATTTAGGGCCAGCTTAGTTTTAGGGAGGTTAAGGTTTTATTTTTTTAATTTTATTTTGTTATTTTTTATTATTTGGGTTTAGGGTTTAAGGTTGAGGTTTTAGGTTTAGGGTTGAGGTATTAGTTTAGGTTAGTTTTAAATTAAGTAAAGTAGTAGGTTTACATTTTTTTTAGTTTATTTTTAGGTTTTACGGTTAGCTTGGGGTTTTTTTCTTTAAATTAAGTAATCTTGCAAGTTTGTGTTTATTTAGTTTATTCAACTTATTTTTTACTTATTTTAGTTTATTTTTTTATTTTGTATTTTTATTTAGTTTAGTTTATTTATTTATTTTAGTTTAGGTTTTTTTTTAACTTAATTTATTTTTTAGGTTTACGTTTAGGTTTATTTTTTAGTTAAGTTTTATTTTTATTTTATTTTTTAGTTTAGGTTTTAATTTTTATTTTTAGGTTTGAGGTTTTTATTTTATTTTCTTAAGTTTAGGTTTTAAGTATTTATTTAGGTCTACTTTTAGGTTTTATTTTTTTTAGATTAGGTTTAGGTTTATTTTTAGTTTATTTTATTTTATTTTATTTAGTTTAGGTTTAGGTTTAAGTTTAGGTTTTATTTATTTTAGTTTAGTTTATTTTTTGCTTAGGTTTAGTTGTTTGTTTACTTTATGGTTAAAGTTTATTTTTTTTTATTTATTTTTAAGTTTTATTTTTAGGTTTACTTTTTTAGGTTTAGGTTTTTATTTAGTTTTTCTTTTAGTTTTATTTTAATTTTATTTTATTTTTATTTTACAATTAGTTTTAATTTTATTTATGTTTTTTATTCTTAGGTTTATCTAATTTTTCTTAATTTAATTTAGGTTATTATTTATTTTATTTTAATTTATTTTTATTTGTTTATTTTATTTTAATTTTAGGTTTAGGTTTAGGTTTTAATTTATATTTTTATTTTATTTGAATTTTTTTTAATTTAGTTAGGTTTTGATTTTTTTTCATTTAATTTATTTTTAGGTTTTATTTAATTTAGCACAGTTTTATAGGTTTAGTGGTTTAGGGTGTGAGGTTAGGCTTTTGGGTGTCAGTGGTTTGGGTTTGGGTTTTAGGGTTTAGGGGTTTAGGGTTTAGGTTTTAGTGTTTAGGCTAGGTTTAGCCTTTGAAAGTTTCAGTTTAGGGTTTAGGGTTTAGGATTTAGGAGTTTTTTATATATATATATATATATATATATATATATATATATATATATATATATATATATATATATATATATATATATATATATATATATATATATATATATATATATATATATATATATATATTTATGGTTTAGGTTTTAGGTTTAGGATTCATGTTTTAATTTAGTGTTTAGTGTTTTCTATTTTTTATTTATAATAGAGAATAAATTCAGATTCAACATTTCTTCTGTTCGATTTAATCAACCAAGTAACACTCTAGTTTTTATGCAACAAGAGACGATATTGATAAAAAATGAGCATGCATAGAGTGAATGAAAAAGCCTAGATAATTAGAACCGTCTCTACTATAAAGACACAGTTTGATAAGTAGTAGATCGGATCGGTCGTTCTTCAGTTTCTCCAGTTCCCATCAAAACCACCCTGGCCTCTCGAGTAGTAGGATCCACCATCATATCCCTGATTTCTCCCTCCACCACCAAGATGGATGTAACCTCCGTCGCTCCTCCCACCTACATAGCCACCACTACACCGACCACCACCTCCATATCCACCAGAACCTCCAGATCCCCCACCACCACTGCATTAATCGCTGCATCCACCTTCACCTCTGACACTAGATTGGTTGACGATGATGTTCCTAACGTCAAGATTCTGCCCATTCTTAGGGTTTAAGTTTTGGTTCAAGTTTATTAGGTTTTAGGGTTTAGATTTACTTTTAAATTTATTTAGTTACTTTAAGTTTAGGTTAAGGGTTTGGGGTTTGGGGATTAGGGTTTAGGGTTAGGGTTTAGTGTTTAGAGTTTAAGGTTTAGGGTTTTAGGGTTAAAGTATAAGGTTTAAGGTTTAAGGTTTAGGGTTTAGGGTTTAGGAATCAAGGTTTAAGGTTGTTTTTAATAATGTAAATTGGTAGGTTTAGGTTTATTTAGTTTACTTATTTTATTTTTTATTTATTTTAGTTTATTTTATTTTATTTTTATTTAGGTTTATTTTTTACTTTTATTTAGTTTAGTTTATTTATTTATAGGTTTATTTATTTTAGTTTAGGTTTTTTATTTTAATTTATTTTTTAGGTTTAGGTATAGAGTTATATTTTTATTAGGTTTAGGTTTTTTGGTTTTTAGGGTTTAGGGTCATGGTTTAGGGTTTAGGGTTTAGGGTTTAGGGTTTAGGTTTTAGGTTTCAGGTTTAGGGTTCAAGTTTTAGTTTAGGGTTTATGGTTTAGGGTCTTTAAGGTTTTAAGGTTTTTTAGGGTTTAGAGTTTACGATTTAATGTTTAAGGTTAGGGTTTACAATTTACGGTTAGTTTTATGGTTTAGGGTTTACGGTTTAGGATTTAGGGTTTATGATTTAGGGTTTAAGATACTTTTTTAAATAAATAAACTGATATGTTTAGGTTTATTTAGTTAACTCACTTTATTTTATTTTTTATTTTTATTTTATTTTATTTATTATTTATATTTATTTTAGTTTATTTTTTATTTTTAGGTTTAGGTTTAGGTTTATTTTTTAGTTGAGTTTTATTTTTATTTTATCTTTAGGGTTTAAGTTTTTTAGTTTTTAGGGTTTAGGGTTTAGGTTTTATGGTTTCAAGATTTAGGGTTTAGGGTTAAGGTTTAGCATTTAGGGTTTTGGATTTAGTGTTTAGGCTTTAGGTTTTAGGGTTTTTAGGGTTTAGGGTTTAGTGTTTATGGTTTTGGTTTTTTGGTTTGCGATTTTGGGTTTTAAGGTTTAGGGTTTAGGGTATAAGGTTGTAGGTTTAGGGTTTAGGGTTTAGGCTTAGTTTTAGGGTTTGGGTTTAAGGTTAGGATTTTTTTTATTTTTTTATTTTTATTTAGTTTCAGGGTTTAAAGTTTAGGGTTTAGGTTTTAAGTTTAGGGTTGAGATTTTAGTTTAGGTTTATTTTGAAATTAAGTAAACTGTTAAGTTTAAATTTTTTTAGTTTATTTTTAGGGTTTAGGATTTAGGGATAGCTTAGGGTTTAGGTTTTTTTAATTAAGTAAACCATCAAATTTAGGTTTATTTAGTTTATTCAATTTATTTTTTTTATTTTAATTTATTTTTTTATTTTATTTAGTTTAATTTATTTATTTTAGATTTATTTATTTTAGTTTAGGTTTTTTATTTTAATTTATTTTTTAGGTTAAGTTTTATTTTTTAGTTCAATTTTATTTTTATTTTATTTTGATTTAGGTTTCACTTTTATTTCAGTTTAGTTTAGGTTCTTATTTTATTTTTTTTGAAGTTTAGTT
>JAKCPB010001872.1:0-139998 GCA_021442155.1 Cymbidium sinense
GGGGCTTATTCAACTCAGTAGCAGATAAAATATATGTTTTTATTTTATATGTTTGTGTGTATTTTGTATTTGTGCTATGTTGATGAATGATAGGACCACGCTATGGTTCCTTACACCTACCCTAAACACATCATGGTAGATTCATAAACAAGAATACTTTCAACATGGAAGAGATTGAATTCAAAATGGAATTTTCATTATTGATAATTATTCTCAAACATGATTTATAATATTTATTTATGTAGAGCCCATTGATTAGAGGAATTAGGAACTCTCCCTTTTGATTAATAAGCTCATAAGATCCTCCTTGGTAGGCCTTCTCTATGGAAAAAGGGCCTTCCCAAGTGGGTTCAAACTTCCTCCCATCTTACTATGGGCAACAATCTCCTTAGAACTAAAATAAGCTCCTACTTGAAAAGCTCTAGGATGAACAAACTTATTGTTAGCTTGAATAATTTTAGCTTTGTAAAAACCTGGTTTTGGCATGCCCACGTGCATCTTTCTTCCAAACCTTCAAGCTCTTATAACCATAACTCTTTTCGTGATCTTTCTACACAACTATCCTTAGTGATGGGAGTTGAACTTCTAATGATAGAATGTTTTAGACCCATACACTAAAGAGAATGGAGTAGACTGGGTTAGAGTTCTATATGTGGTGTGGTAGGCCCATAAGGTTTTAACTAACTACTTATGCCATTATCACTTATTATTTTCGAGTGTCTTCTATAGTATTTGGATGAGAGTTTTGTTGAAGGCTTCTAAGCTATTTTCCCCTGGGTAGTTGATGGTAGAATATCTCCAATCTATGCGCTTCTCAGGAAATTGATCTCGTTTTGAATGGTACCATTATCGATATAATTTGTCGAGGCACTCCCTATATATACAATATGGTTCTTAAAAATTGTAAAGCGACTCTCTAAGTGAAATCATCTTCACCCACTTGAAAAAGTAGTTAGTAGTAGCTAAGATGAACCAATGATTCTTGGAAGAAGGAGGATCACACTATGTGGTACCCCAACACTCGAATGGCCATAAGGCTAATGTAGATGTAAAATTTGGCTTGGTGTAGGACCACACGTATTTGACATTGGTATCGCTTCAGCCATATCCATGTAATCATCGATGGCTAGTAGTATCCTAGTCTCTTGATCTTTGCTTTCATCTTTGGAATGGATTGGTTGGCTCCATAATCCGATACTTCAATCATGATCTTACAGGCTTTGTGCTTGTCTAAACAACATAATCATATATGATCAAATGAATTTTGGTGCAAGACACCATCCACAAGAGCATAAAGCACTCGCTTCATCTCATAGGCTTGGGACTTCACTTGAGGCTTTTCCTTTATTTAGGTAATCCATGAATGGTTGCCTCCAATCTAACTCCTCCTTCTTAGCAATGGCAACCTCCCCTTCAAGAGAGTACTTTTTGATGAATTCAATATCAATAAGGGATAAGACTTATCAATTTTGGACCTTTATTAAAATGGACTCATCCTCCAGACATGCCAACTCTTGGCAAGCTTGGATAAAGCATACACTGACATTCTCTTATTGAGGAATCTTATAAATGGTAACCTTTGGGATTGGGCTAACAACTCTATGGTGTACATGTGATAGTGATGGAGCTTGCTTTTAACATTATAGACCCAATGATTTGGTTGATAACTAATCTCAAGATGTTGATGATGCTTGAGGAATGGATAATTCTGCACCGGCCTCATATTCGCCTTCATTATTGGTGCAAGGATTGGAAAGATGATATGAGAATCTCATCACATCATGGTCAAGAGTTAAGAGAATTATTCATACCCCTGCCTTTCCTAGAATAGTAGATTGTGGTTCTTCTCCTTTTTGAGAGAAAGCCACACCATGAAAGTACATCTCCCAATGGTGAATGCTAGTTTCTCTAAGTTCATGATTTGTTCATCGGGGAGATCATCACTAAGAGTTAGCAAGAAGTAACTAGAAATCAAGATCCTTTCACCACATAGAAGGTAATGTCAAACTACGAGGATCATGGATCAAGCAGCTAACCAATAGCGTACCATGTCATGAGATATTATAATGGATTGATCCTAAAGATTAAGTTCACCTTATGAGGAAGCATGTAATGCTATAGCTTTTGGGATGCAAAGATTAAAGCAAGGCAATGCTTCTCAATGGGTGGATAATTAGCCTCAGGGATTATGACTAATCGAGGTAGGTCATTTTCCTTCCTTCATCATTGGCTTGGGCCAACAGCAAAAGCTAATCCTAATGCGTGTAAAGTATGAGCATCTTGCCGGGATAGGCTCTAACCGCATCATCGTAATGCTTAATGTCTTCAAGGGATGCTCACACTTGTCATCCCACTTGAACTTGGCATCCTTTTGATAAGTGCTAGAATGGTGACATCTTCGATAGGTTAGATATAAAGCCTTAGATACGCCAACACCTTGGGAATTATCTAAGTTGAGTTAAACTTTAGGTGGCATTTCAAATATCACCTTGATCTTCTGATCGATTTTGATTCCCTTGTTGCAAACCCAAGGAGTTTCCCAAGTCCAAATGCACACTTGAGGGTTCATTTGAAGTTAAATTATCTTAACTATTTGAAAACTATTCTCAAGTCAAAGAGATGGTCTTCCTTTTCTACTTTTGACCACAAGATCATAAATAGACTAATTTCGATGATGAAAAGTTCATCAAAGAATCAAGTTACCACCGAATATAGCACCCACATTTTAAGATAAAAGGCATGACCTTATATAGCAATAGATTGATCGGGTTCTAAAAGTAGTGTTTCTTTCATCTTAAATCATCTTACTTGGTTATATCCAGATGAGCCATCCATAAAAGAGAAGACTGCATAAGATGAGGAAATCTCCACCATAAGCACTGAGATTGGTCGTGGAAATTCATCATTTGGACATGCCTTATTTAAATCCCTAAAATTGACACATATGTGAATTTGTCCATTCTTTTTCTTAACTTGGAAGACACTAGCTAACCTGGTTGGGTATTTTACTGATGAAGCCATCAATATTCTGACTAAATGACCTATTGCTCTATGTTTAATTGCATGCATCTAGGAGCTTGCTTGATATTAGGGCTCTATTACTAGTTTATGGACTACGTGAGCCAATCTGCATCTCTTCATAACTCAATGCAAAGTAGTCCTTAAACTCAATCAATATCCTAACTAAGTCATTGATTTCATTCAACAAAGAATTGTATGTGGGCGGATCTTCTTCGCCCTAAATTGATTTCCTTCATCAATGACTTGATGCCTTCTTCAAACTCTGACGGTGCATCTTTAACTTAAAAATCATCTAGATCATCTGAAGTATCCAAGCACAACTCCTCACAAGATTTAATGTGATTATAAAATAATCTATCAAGTTCTAAATGATTGGTGATGAATAAGCAGTAATGGTCATCATCGACTAGACCCACTGTACTGAATCCTAGTCTCGGTCTTGATTGAGAGCTTTTGCATTCATTCTTCCATATTCTTTTAAAGTAGTCTAACCTATGCTTTAACCAAGTATGTGGGATTAACCCTTTTTTTGCTAAATTATGAACACAAGTAAGTACCAATCAAAAGGTAATATTAAATCTTTATATAAATCATCCTCAAGTTCTACATCAACTTGACTTGAGGATGATGCTCCTAAAGAACCTTGAGTCTTCACACCTTTGGATGACTTAAGAGCTTCCTTAACGCCAAACCTTTTTTTGGAAAAAGTGGGTTAGAGCTAAGGTTCCCAACCGATGCCTAACTATTTCACATATAGACTTGGATAAACTTATGCTTTGCTTTGGAGCTGTCTTCATCTCAGCTCAAGTGTCACCTCCAAGAGAATTCTATCACGAGAAGAGCTAGGTGTGCTAACCATATAAGATTCATCTTATGAACTAGATTCTAAGTCTATATGGATAGTGTACTCGGTACTGGGATATATCTCATTGGGTGGCCAATAGAGGTTCCCTAGGACCTCTAAACTAGCCTTTTCCTATGCTGGTGGTGGTCAAGTCATCCTACCCATGTTCGAATGGAGTAGCAAACGGTGTGGAATCTAATGTCATGATCCACTTCCTCCTCCAAGTCATTTTCTCGCCCTTTTTTTTTCATTTTCTCTTTTTTTTTTCTTTTTCTTTTTCTTTTTTTTTTAAAAAACTTTGGCCAAGTTCATGAGAATAGACTTCTTGATTACCTAAGCTGCATCCTCATATATGCCGACCTCATGAACTGTAAATGGCTTGAGATCTCCTTTGACACAGTAGATGATCCCACCTCTCACAAACTTCATACACTGGTGTAGAGAGGATGGAACTATGTTGTTCTCATGTATCCATGGTCTCCCAAGCAAAGCATTGAAAGATGTATCCAAGTCTATAATGTGAAATTTTGCTTCAATCTTCAAATCATCTATCTCCAAGGGCGACACTATGGAGCCTAAGGCTTGTTGTCCTCACTTTTGGAGTGCAGATTCAATCTTCCCATATTAGACTTAGGAGTCTTCTAGATACTAAGACTTCTAGTTATAAGACACTTCTAAAAATTAAAACACTTAACCTAAGCCTAAAGACTTAGAAGGGTTAACCATAAGATTAGGTTATGCCTGGAGATAATCCACCTACCCTAACCAATCTAATCCATGTTCACCTTCTTAACCATACCTCAAGTTCAATTCAAACATCAAATTCAAATCAAATCCAAACCCAAATTCCAAAACCAAATGATTAAAGCCCATGATCAAATCCAAAATTGAAACCCTTCCTAAGCCATATGACCTATCCCATGGACTTAGCCAAATCTTAATAAAAAATCAATCCAAAATCAATTTATTTTCATATAATAAATTTATATCTTCAATCATATTCCTAAATATAAATAAAATCTACACTCAAATGATCAAAACTAAACCAAACTAAATCAAACTAAATCAAAACCCTTCCTAAGTTATATGACCTATCGCAAGGATTTAGCCAAATCTTACTCCAAATCAAGTCAAACATAATTTATTTTCTCAAAAATCAATCATATTTTCAATCATCCTCACAACTTTAACTGAAATATACATTTAAATCATCAAAATTAAATCAAACCAAATCAAAACATAAGCCTCATGAACCTACTCCATGGACTTAGCCAAATTCCTTCATTCCAAAACACAAATTCAATTGATTTTCATGAATCAATCATACCTTCAATCATATTCATAAATATAAATGAAATCTACAATCATCAAGCCAAACCAAAATCAACCCAAGTCAAACCCAACTTAACCTTTTGATTTGAAATGTTCAAATGAACCAAAACCCATTTGAACCCAAAGCCAATTGTAATTGAATTTATATATCAATCCCAAATCCATATATAACAACTAAATCAAACTCAACCCAAAATAAAGCAAAAAAACCCAATTGGTCCACTTGACCCATAGTCCAATTTGACCTATTTGAGCAAGTTTAATCTTGCCCAAATTGATTGAACTATCAAAAAATCTCCCATGATTGTTGATAACCCTAGGATCAATTGTCAAAATTGGGTCAAACCAAGTCAACCCATATAACCCAAACATAGCCAAAACTAAACAAATCCTTTGAAATCAATGATTCATACCAAATCAAAATCAATATTTGAATATGACTTAACCTGAATTGAGTCAAACCAAACCCAATTGGCCCTCTTGACCCAAGTTGACCCAAATTGACCTAAAAGACCAAATTGGGTCAAATCAAAATATAAACCAAATTGATTACAACCAATGGCTCAAGTTCATTCCAAATTGATTGTTGACCAAAGCCATGATTGGACCCAATTGAATCCAATTTACTTAGCCCAAATTGACCTAAAGGTTCTTTCTAAATCAAAACCAAATCCAAATTAATTGAAACCAAAGCCACAATCATCTTCAATTGGTCAACTAAACCCAAACCAACACTCAACCTAAGATAATTTGGCAAAATTTAGTCAAATTGGTCAACTAACCCATTTGACCCAAATGAATTCAAATGAGAAAAATAAAAATCTTAGCCAAACTAAACCAAACAAATTTAACCATAACATCCCAAATGATCATATGAACTTGACCCAACCCTTGGTTTGACCAATTTGACCAATTGGTCTACTTGATAACCCAACCAATTTGACCTAAATGAGTCAAATTGAGCCAAGCCTAACTAAATCAATTCCAATTGACTTGAAATTTGGGCTAACCCACTTTTGGCTCATTTCAAATATGTCCAAATCAAATCCAATGCTAAATGATCATTATATTCTTAGGTCAAGGGCATCATGTGAGACAAATCACCCACATAAGTGGTCATTTCCATTCCTTGGCCACTTGGTGCTCTCCTAATGGTCCACCTAAGCACCTAGGACATTGCCTGACCCAAGTGTGGTTTGATGACCCATGGGAGGTAAATCACCTCACCCTCATTGGAGCATTTGAAACCCATAGGACACCCATGATTTCCCTTGCCACCCACCTCCACACCTTCAACCAACCAAGGAACTCACCTCCTTGCAACCACAATTCCAGATGGTTGATGGCCACTAGAGCCAAACCCAATCCCACCATCTCAAGATGAAGGGGGGTATACACTCATTTCCACTCAAACACACAAAATCATTTCTGAGAGCTACCCAAGATGAGCGAGCCATTCCCTAAGCTCCCAAGCTCATTCCTCGATCAAAAAAATGCCATTCCCATCATCTTGAAATAACACTCCATTTTGACCTAACTCTCCCATTTCTCCATCAAACTCAAATTAGCATGCACCTTCCTTAGGCCTTGAGCAAGAATGAATCATCTACCGCTTCAGCACCAAGGTGGGATTTTGAGTTAAGCATCAAATCATCGCTAATGGCCTTCATAGAACATTGAGGAATTGATCAATTGCTTCTCATGGCTTTGTCTCCACTATGAAGCATTAATTGTTTAATTCTGGTCTTGAGCTAAACGAGGTATGCTTCCAAATGATCCTTAGCCAAAATGGGTTGGAGTTTTTGAAGAGAACTTGCATCTCATGTGATCATCCATGGATCTAATCAATGTCATGAAGGTGTGGGATCTTGGAGTTTATTTGATCAAGTGAGTGGTGAATCCATTCTCCATCACTGATATGTTAGATCAAAACACCATCCATTCCATGATATGATAATGCTTGTGATTAGATCCACTAGAATGATTTAATCCTATTAAGCTATGGATTAATCATAGTCCCATCTTAGATTGAAACAAGGAAGCACTTCACCGCCATGTATTGAGTTATAAGTTTTAAGTAGCCAATCTCATGATTCCATGGAAAGTGCATCGCATTATGTATGTTTTAGGATTTTAATTAGGCTTAAATTTTTTTTAATGCAAACTTATAAAAATCATAAAAATTCATAGAGAAATATGAAAATTGCAAATAAATACTCATTTTAAAGGTATTTCAAAGGAGAATTAATTAAAAATGATCTTAAATAATTTTGAATAGTAATTAAAGTTTAATTACAAAATTTATTAGCTTAATTACTCTTTAATTACTTGAGCAATTAATTCCAAAAAAAAATTAATTTATGATTTTCTTGGGATTTATTCATTTTAATTAGAATATTGAATTAAACCTTACTACTCTTTAAGTTAATTAATGATTAATTAATCTAATGAATAGTAATAAATTCATTAATTAAGTTTATTAATCATTGTTCAATAGTAAGTGAACTAAGAAATAAGGTTGAGGCCCCTTTCACTAAGTTCATTTCACCCTTTTATAAAATGAAATTAATTAAGATTTAACGATTTAATTAAATCACTTAACCAAATTGAAATCATAATCACATAAGACCATAACTAATTAAATCATGGGGGTAGATCTTTAGGTATTTAATAACAAAAAGGAGTTTAAGGAAATTATGGTTAGTCCACATGGGGAAAACCATAAGAATAAATTAAGTCCCCAAATCAAATTAACTATTAGTCATGAGCCATTGAGCCCCTTTTATTTCCTAAGATCATTGCAAATTTATTTTGCATATCATGTTGGCTCATAATTATTTAGTTTATTACTTTAAGGTGACATAGGTAAGGGTAATTAATTTATCTAATTAAGGTTCAACTTAATTAACCCATAAAATCAACTTAATTATTTCATAAATTAAATCAAATCACTAATGGGAATGGGTTTAAAACAACAAGTGATGATTTCTCTTCCCTCTTTAAATCAAATCAAATCCAAAACTTAATTAATAAAGAAACTTTGGTTTAGTTTAAATAATCTTATTTGATTTGATTGTCCTTAAGAACTAGTTTGGTTGCATGAATCACATGCTTATATTTGATAGTCCTCTTCCAATCATGTTAAATTTGGTATGTCATTTGAATTCATGCATCCATCTTTTCAAAATCAAGTAAAATAAAATCCATCTTTTAATATTTGTATTATCACTATTAAATCCAAATGTATTTTTCAAAAGCTTATAAATGAATAATAATATGTGTTATGATGTTAGTTATGAATACATAAGAAATGCATGTTCTTATAACATAAGTGTATGATTGTTGAGTTCTCTTTCCTCTATTCATGTGTTGATTTATATAAGATTGAATGGTAATGAGTTTATAGTCTGGACATCCCGGGAACATGAGGATTTAGCTAGCCCCAAGGATGTCATTTGATTACCCATTTGGTTTCATTCTTATGTATTTAAATATTAGAATTTTGATAGAGCTTTAATTCATATATATAAGTGATTAAATCAAACAAAATATACAATCTTTGCATTATTTTCTTTACCCATGTATACATCCATGTATGTCCAAGAAAAGCATATCCGGACATCCCAAAATATGAGGCTTTAGTTAGCAAGGAGGTCATTTGATTACCTTTCCCTGGTTTAACAAACATACATACTTTATGTCCTTAACATGTATATGTATATGTGATTAGTGAATGAAAATCCATTTTACATTAAAATTGCATGCATTCATAATTGACTAAGTGGTTGAAATGATTAAATTATGATTTGGAGCTTACTTTCTATGTTCATGTATATGAATTTATATGTTTGAATGTATATAGTCTAGACATCCAGAATAAGTTTTAGCTAGCTCCAAGAAGGTCATTTGATTACCTCCCATTTAACCACATGCCTATTTAATTTCATTCTTATGTCCTTTTGTATAAGAATTTGGATAAAGTTTTAAATTAATATGTTTAAATAATCAATCAAATATAGTTTATAAACATACATATACATTCATCATTTAAAAAATATGTTGCATGAATTACACTTAGGATTAAATCATATGCATGTTACATGTGATGAAAAGGAATGATTTAGTCATGTGATATTAATTCAATTAAATTAATCTTAAGATGCCTTTCATTTTGAATAGGATTTTAAAGTTAACCTAAACTTAGATTAATTAAATCATTTAATAATCCATTCACTAAAGAGAACTAAATCAAAATTAATATACTTTAGAAAGTGACTTAAGTTAGGGAAAGAGGGAAATCCTTTTTTATCACTTTATAAAAATTAGGTCCTAAGTGTAATCAAATGAAATAAAAAAGAAAACACATTAAAATTTTAAAATCGCTAAAACTACTTCAAGTGAAATCAACCTTTCATGTAAATTGAATATTAACAAACTTACCACACAAGCCTAATACACATTAGAATTAAGTCACCACTTCTAGCTCTAAGTTATGATGGTGTATGATGTGATGTATGTTTTATTTTATGATGTATTATTTTAGATTGGATTGTGTAATAGAATGATAGGCCAATATTATTAATCTTGTTTTCTAAGGGGATTAAAGGATGCTTAAAAATAAATGTGAATGCTCTTGGTTGCTTAAATATTTAAGCATAATAAGTTAGGATGGGCTTAGTTACATGTGGTGCTAAGTCCAAATTATAAACAATGCTATTGGGATTATATGTATATTTAGCTAACCTTATTTTAAGTGTAATTAGATTTACTTTCCCACATAAATGCAATTTTTTTGCAAATTAGATTAGTGCTATGGGAGATTAGTTTATCCTAGCTCTGATGCCTTTAAAGCAAGCACCATCCAAATTAAAGAGGAAACAAATCAACAGATATGATGAAAGAAGACCCCATAACATTTAACATAATAATTATAATTATTCTTCATATTCTAGGTTGCATGGGTGATCACTATTTTTTCTCTCTTTACGCACAACCACATCGACTTTTATTCTTTTAATGATAGTTTATATAATTGTTTTGATGTTATGTTTACATTGTGCATTAGATGACATGCTTTTCATAGTTTCTTAAATGATTGCTTTAATGTTAATAGATCTTAGGATAAAAATAACTTTCTACCCAACTAATCACTCATAATTAAATTTAAAACTCATAACCTCATCATCAAGACATAAATAAGATTAAAAGATTTAGCAACCACTTAGCTATATGGTTATATGTTTTACATCATGCATGCATATTCTTTCTCCCTTGAACATGAATGATATCTCATATAAAAATGCTTGACTAGGGCATCCTGTGGTGGGGAACCTAGTTGATTTTACCCATAACCTATTTAATCATGCATTTAGGCATAATAAATCCTAAAGCCTCTAAATAAAATGATGTGTCTAAATGAAATAAAATTTGAAAATATTTTGCATTAAGATTAAGTCATATGCTCATTCCACTCATGCTCTAGTCTCTAAAGTGTGTGGACTTTAGTCTTTCTAATTCAATTACTACCTAGCTATCTTAATTCATAAGACTTACATGGTTTTAAAATCATATGACACTCCAAAAGTTATAAGTCAAGTTGGAAAATTTACTCTCTTGTAAAACCCATATGTCCACCCCCCTTAGATATCATGCTTTAGCTCATACTAAAACTCCCTAGATGGATTACTATTTACTTCATGCCCAAAATCCTTACCTCTTAGGCACTCCAAACCTTGTTTGGTGGATTATAAGCCTAGTAATCTAATTAAATTTCAACTCAAAACATATAATGTAAAGAGGCGTAATGTCCCTAAATCAATTTCCCTAAGATGTCCTTCAGTGGCATGACTCCTTTAAAACTTGAGCTAAGCATATCTAGATCTAAGTAAGGCCTTGATTAGAGATTCCCCATCTCTTTAGAAAGACAAGGGCATATATGCTTAACTCTAAACTTCTTGAGCTAACATAAAATTTGTCCTCCACAAGCATCCATGGGTGGAGCATCTATGGACTCACTCACTAAATGACTTGCTTACCCTTATCCAGGGTGTTACCCTGGAGTAACTTTGCACTAAATATTTCAATGACTTTTTTGGAATGATGAGCTTTAAAGTTCTACCTTCTCATCATACTAAAGATCTCCTATGAGATCCTCAGAGTCAGTTGACTCCAAGTCATTCTCAAGAGGTGGTCCCTAAACACCAAACCCTAAAACCTAAAACCTAAACCCTAAACCTTAAACCCTAAACCCTAAACCCTAAACCTTAAACCCTAAAAAGCTAAAAACCTAAACCTAAACTAAATAATACCTAAAAATAAAATAAATAAAAAAACCTAAACCAAAATAAAATAAAATAAATAAAATAAAATAAAAACATAAACTAAAATAAATAAATAAACTAAATAAAAAATAAACCTAAAAAAAATCAAATCATATAAAATTAACAAAAAATAAACTAAATAAACCTAAACCTACCATTTACTTTATTTTTTTTAAAAAAAATCTAAATCCTAAACCCTAAACCATAAACCATAAATCCTAAACCCATAACCCTAAACCCTAAAGCCTAAACCCTAAGCCTTAAAAAACCCTAAAAGCATAAAACCTAAACCCTAAACCCTAAAAAACCCTAAACCCTACACTTAAATTAAAACCTGAACCCTAAACCTAAAACCTAAAGCCTGGACCCTAAACCCTAAATCTTAAACCCTAAAATAAAAAAAGATAAAAAATAAAAAAACACAAACCCTAAACCCTAAACCCTAGAGCCTAAAATCCTAAACCCCAAACCCAAAACTCAAAGCCCTAAACCCTAAACACTAAACCCCAAACCCTAAACCCTAAAAATCCTAAACCTTAAATCCTAAACACTAAACCCTAAACCTAAACTCTAAACCTAACCCTACCTAAACCTAACCTAAACCTGGACCTGACCTCCACCACCTAAAACTTGGAACCTAAAAATAAAATAAAATAAAACTCAACTAAAACCTAAACCTAAAAATAAACTAAATTAAAACCTAAACTAAATTAAGTGACTTAAAATAAATAAAACTAAATATAAATATAAATACTAAATAAAAATAAAAATAAAAAAAGCTAAAATAAATAAAATGAACTAAGTGATCTAAATAACTTACTTACTAGTTTACTTAATTTAAAACCCTTAAATCCCAGGCCACTCCCTAAACCCTACCTCAACAACAACCCTAAACCCTAAACCAGACCTAAACCAAAACCCTAAACCATAAAGCATAAACCAAACCAAACCACCACTAAACCCTAAAACCTAAATCATAAACCCTAAATCCTAAACACTAACCCTAAACCATAAATCTTAAACCCCAAACCCTAATCCTAGACATAAAGTTACTAAATAAATTAAAAAGTAAACCTAAACCCTAAAACCTAATGAAACTAAACATAAACATAAACCCTGAGAATGGGCAGAACCTTGATGGTAGGAACATCACCCTCAACCAGGCGCAGTCTAGATCTACTAGTGGTGGCGAAGGTGGAGGCGACAGTTACTACAGTGGTGCTGGGGGATCTGGAGGAGTTGGTGGATATAGAGGTGGCGGTCGGAGCAATGGTGGTTATGGAGCAGGTGGAGAGACTGAGGTTACAACCGTGGTGGTGGCATAGGAAGAGATCGGGGATATGATGGTGGATCCCACTACTCAAGAGGCACAGTGGTTAGATGGAGGCGAGAAATTGAAGAACGATCGATCCAATCTGCTATTTATGGAACTGTGCCTTTATAATAGAGACGATTCTAGTTATCTAAGATTTTTGATTTGATCAATACGTGCTCATTTTTTATCTATATTGTCTCTTGTGTCTTCGAAAACTTGGTGTGTTACTTGGTTGATGAAATCAAAAAGAAGAAATGTTGAATTTGAATTTATTTTTTGTTTAAAAAAATCAAAAACCCTAAACCCTAAACTAAAACCTGAACCCTAAACCTAAAGCCTAAACCATAAACCCTAAAAACCCTAAACCCTAAACCCTAAACCCTAAACCCTAAATGCTAAAACCCTAAACCCTAAACCCTAAATCAAGAAACCTAAACCCTAAATAAAAACCAAACCACCAAACCCTAAACCACAAAAAAAAACCTAAATAAACTAAATAACCTAAAATAAAATAAATAAAAAACCCAAACCAAAATAAAATTAAAAATAAAATAAAATAAAACATAACTAAAACCTAAACCTAAAACTAAAGAAAATAAAAAAATAAAATCCAAACTAAAAAAATAAACCTAAACTTTAAAAGTAAATAAAATAAACTAAAATAAACCTAACTAAAAAAAACAAAAGATAAACCTAAACTAAAACCTAAAACCCAAAAAATAAAATAAAACCTAACACCTAAAATAAAAATAAAACCTAAACCTAAAATTAAAATAAAATAAAACTAAACTAAAAATAAACCTAAACCTAAACCAAACTTGAAAATAAACTCAAATTAAAACTTAAACTAAAATTAGTAAACCAAAATAAATAAACTATAAATAAAATAAAATAAACCAAAAAAATAAAATAAACTAAAATAAATAAAAATATAAAATAAACAACTACTACTTTGCTTGGTTTTAATAAGAATAAAATAAAAAAACCCTAGCACTAAAACCTAAACACTAAAACTAACCCTAAACCAGGACACAACCTAAACCCTAAACCAATTTCACTAAACACCCTTACCCTAAACCCTAAACCCTAAAACCCTAAACCCTTAAGCTTACACCCTAAACCCTAAACCAAGGCAAACCCTAAACTATTTAAACCCACACTAAAATCACAACCTATAAACTAAATAAAAGTAAATAAATAAATAAGCATAAACCTCAATTAAAAAATAATAAAATAAAATAAAATAGAAGCATAAACTAAAACCTAAAACTAAACCTACACCTAAATATAAATCTAATCCTAAACCTAAACCGAAAAATAAAGTAAAATAAAAAATAAAAACAAAACCAAAATAAAATAAATAAAAACCTAAACTAATTTATAAAATGAAATATTCCTAAAAATAAAAAACTTAAATAAAATTAAAGATAAACATAAAATTAAAATAAAATAAACCTAAAAATAAAATAAAATAAAAACTAAATAAAAACCTAAACCTAAAAATTAAAATTAAGAAAAAAACCAAAAAATAAATTAAAAAAACCTAAACCCTAAAAAAAAACCTAAACCTAATAAATAAATAAAATAAACCAAAACTAAAAAAAAACTATACTAAAATAAATAAAACCTAAAATTTAACCTACATATACGGAACCTAAACACCAAATAAATAAAATAAAATAAAATAAAATAAAATAAAATAAAACAAAACCTAAACTAAAAAATAAAACCTAAAAATAAACCTAAAAGAAAAACCTAAAACTTAAACCTAAACAAATAAAATAAATATCTAAACCTAAAAAAATAAAATAAAAATAAAACTAAACTAAAAAATAAATAGAAACCTAAAACTAAACCTAAAATAAATAAAATAAAAAAAAATAAATAAAATAAAATAATTAAACTAAACTAAATAAAAATTAAAAATAAACCTAAATAAAAATAAAATAAACTAAACTAAAATAAATAAATAAAAAATAAAATAAACTAAATAAACCTAAACTTGTTGGTCTAGTTAATTTTAAAAAAAAAACACTAAATCCTAAATCCTAAAACCTAAACCCTAAACCCTAAACCAAACCATAAACCCTAAACCATATTCCTACAACCCTAAACTATAAACCCTAAAAAACCCTAAACTCTAAACCCTAAATAAAAGAATAATAATAATAAAAACCTTAACACTAAATGCCAGACCCTAAACCCAAAACCTACAGCCCTAAACCCTAAACCCTAAACCCTAAACCTAAACCAAAACCTAAACCTAAAACCTAAACTTAAACCCTAAAGCTAAATGTAAACTAAACTAAATAAAAGAAAACCTAAACTAAAAGAATATATAAATAAAATAAATTAACCTAAATAAAATAAAATAATATAAAATAAAATAAAGTAAATAAACTAAGTTAAACTTAATAAACCTAAATCTAAACCTAAACTAAAAATAAATAAACTAAGTAATAAAATAAAATAAAAATAAACCTAAACTTTTACTTAAATTAAACTAAATAAAAAAACCTAAACTAAAATAAAAAATAAAACTAAACCTAAACCTAAATAAAAACCTAAACCTAAACCTAAACCTAAAACCTAAATAAAAATAAAACTAAACCTAAACTAAATAAATATAATAAACTTAAGATAAAATAAACCTAAACATAAACTAAATAAAATAAATTAAAATAAACAAACATAAACCTAAACTAAATAAACCTAAACCTAAACTAAAAATACACCTAAATTAAATAAATCTAAACTAAACAAAACCTAAACCTAAATAAACCTAAGCTAAATAAGCCTAAACCTAAACCTAAACTAAATAAATAAATAAGATAAATGTAAACTAAATAAACTAAACCTACACTAAATAAATAAAATAAAACTAAATTAAATAAATGAACTAAATAAAACCTAAACTAAATAAACTAAACTAAATAAACCAAAACCAAAACCTAAACAAAATAAATAAAATAAAATAAACTAAACTAAATAAACCTAAACCTAAACTAAATAAATAAACTAGATAAACTAAATAAACTGAATAAAATAAACTAAAATAAACCTAAACTAAATAAACTAAACTTAATTAACCTAAACTAAACCAAATAAACATAAAACCTAAACCTAAACCTAAACCTAAACTAAACTAAGCTTAACTAAAATAAATAAAATAAACCTAAACCCAAACTAAATAAAATAAACCTAAATTAAACTAAATAAAAATAAACTAAACCTAAACCTAAACCTAAAATATAAATTAAAATAAAGCTAAACCAAAACCTACCTAAATAAACTAAAACCTAAACACTAAACCTAAACTAAATAAATAAACTAAACTAAAATAAACCTATAAATAAATAAACTAAACTTAAAACTAAAATAAACTAAACCTAAAAAATTAAAATAAACCTAAATGAATAAACCTAAACCTAAAAATAAACCTAGACTAAACCTAAACCTAAACCTAAATGAGAAACAAACCTAAACCTAAATAAACTAAAACTAAATAAACTTGATCCTAAAAAAACTAAGTAAACTAAACTAAACAAAAATAAACCTAAACCTAAATAAATAAACCTAAATAAACCTAAAATAAGCCTAGCCTTAACCTAAATAAATAATCTAAAATAAATAAACTAAACTAAATAAACTAAAATAAATAAACCTAAACCTAAACCTAAATCTAAATAAAGCTAAACCTAAACAATATAAAATCCTAAACATAATAAATAAAATAAACTAAACTAGGCACTAAACTAAACTATAAATGAAAACCTAAACCTAAACCTAAATAAAACTAAAAACTTAAACTAAACTAAACTAAAATAAACCTAAACTAATCCTAAACCTAAACCTAAAATAAATAAACTAAACTAAACTAAATAAATAAACCTAAAACTAAACTAAACCTAAACTAAAATAAACCTAAACCTAAACCTAAACCTAAACCTAAACCTAAACCTAAACCTAAACCTACACATAAACCTAAACATAAAACCAAACCTAAACTAAACTAAATATAAATAAACAAAATAAAACCAAACAGAACAAAATAAAAAAAAACCTAAACTAAACTAAAAGAAAAAAAAATGTAGATTAAACCTAAAACTAAATAAACCTACCTAAGCTAAAAATAAACCTAAACTAAAAAAATAAACCTAAACCTAAACTAGACTATAATAAAACCTAAACTTAAACTAAACTAAACTAAACTAAAAAATAAAATAAATAAACTTAAACTTAAAATAAATTTAAACCTAAACCTTAATAAACTAAACTAAATAAATAAATCTAAATTAAATTAAACTAAACTAAACTAAATGAACCCAAACTTAAAGTGAACTTAATAAATTAAATAAAAACAAACATAAACCTAAACCTAAACCTAAACTAAATAAAAATAAACCTAAACCTAAAAAAATTAATTAAACCTAAACCTAAACTAAATTAAACTAAATTAATACATTAAGTAAAGCTAAATTTAACTAAAATAAACTAAATAAATAAACTAAATAAAATAAACCTAACCTAAACCTAAACCTAAACCTAAAATAAATAAACTAAACTAATACACTAAGTAAAGCTAAATTTAACTAAAATAAACTAAATAAATAAACTAAATAAAATAAACCTGAACCTAAACCTAAACCTAAAATAATTAAACTAAAATAAATAAACACTAAAAATAAATAAACTAAACTAAACTTAAATATAAACCTACTAAACTCTAAACTAAAAAACCCTAATCCTAAACCTCGTGAGCCTAAACTAAACTAAACCTAAACCTAAACTAAACTTAAACCTAAATAAACCTAAACTAATCCAAACTAAGAAATAAATAAACTAAACTAAACTAAAATAAACTTAAAACTACATAAAGTAAACCTAAACCTAAAAATAAAATAAATAAATAATCCTTAACCTAAACTAAAAAAAAGCTAAATAAACCTAAACCTAAACTTAAACCTAAACCTAAATAAATAACCTAAACTAAATAAAATTAAAACAAATAAATCTAAACTAAAGTAAATAAATCTAAACCTGAACCTAAACCTAAACCTAAGCCTAAAACTTAAACCTATACCTAAACTAAAATAAATTAAATAAATAAACCTAAAATAAATTAAATAAACCTAAATGTGAATAAATAAACCTAAAAATTTAAACCTAAACTTAAACCTAAAATAAATAAATAAATAAATAATAAATAAATAAACTAAAAATAAAATAAAGTTAAACCTAAACCTAAATAAACCTAAACCTAAAATAAAGCTAAATTAACTAAACTAAAAATAAACCTAAAAAATGAACCTAAACCCAAACTAAAATAAATAAACCTCAAAACTAAACTAAAATAAAAAATAAATAAACCTAAACCTAAACATAAACCAAAACCTAAATAAACTAAATAAACTAAAACCTAAATAAAATAAAGTAAATAAAATAAACTAAAAAATAAACTAAAAAATAAACAAAAAACATGAACGTAAACCTAAACCTAAACCTAAACCTAAACCTAAACTAAATAAACTAAAACCATAAACTAAATAAATTAACCTAAACAAACCTAAACCTAAACCTAAACCAGAACATAAAACCTAAAATGAAACCTAAAAAATAAGCTAAATAAAATAAATAAATAAAATAAACCTAAACATAAACTAAACTAAATAATATACTAAACTAAACAAAAAATAAACCTAAAATAAACCTAAATGTAAAATAAAATACAAAACTAAACAAAACTAAAAAACTAAATAAACCTAAATAAAAACCTAAACTTTAACTAAACAAATGGATAAATAAACAAAACTAAATAAAAATAAACCTAATCCTAAACTAAATAAACTTAAACTAAACCTAAATAAATAAGCCTAAAATAAAAAATAAACTAAATAAATGAAATTAAATAATAAAACTTAAACTAAACCTAAAACTAAAAAATAAAAATAAACCTAACCCCTAAATAAATAGAAAATAAACTAAATAAATAAATAAACTAAGTAAACCTAAACCTAAATAAACCTAAACTAAACTAAATAAATAAAAATAAACTAAACTAGAAACCTAAACTAAAATAAACTAAATAAAACCTAAACCTAAATAAAGATAAACCTACATAAATAAAATAAACTAAACTAAATAAATAAACCTAATCAAAATAAAATAAACTAAACTAAATAAAATAAACCTAAACCTAAACTAAACTAAATAAACCCTAAAAATAAACTAAACTATAAATAAAACTAAATAAAACTTAAACCTAAAATAAAATAAATCCTAAATAAATAAATAAACTAAATAAACCAAACAACAACAACAATAAGCCTTTATCCACTAAATTGATTACTACATTAATCCTTCATCTCCATTATGTCCTATTATGTGTGAAATTCTCATTCAATTCAAGTATACTAAGGTCAGTTTTTATACATCTTAACCAAGTTTTATTTGGTCTACCTCTACCTTTCTTAACATAGGGCAAATCTTATGCATCTACTCTCCCAAGGGTCATGGATGGTACGCTTTATGTGGCCAAAGTCATCTAAGGCTCTCTCTAATCTTATCGCCACTGGAGCTACTCCAACTTTTTCCTGAATATAATCATTTCACATTTTATCTCTAAGAGTAAAGCCACTCATCCACTTGAGCATCTTCATTTTTTGTAACACTTAACTTAGTCTTATGCTTCTCTTTTTAACATTACACCATAAGTCATTGTAGGTCTTACCACCATCTAATAAAAATTTTCCTTAAGTTTAAGTGGAACTTTTCTATCACACAATAAGCCAGATGCATTCCTCCACTTCAACCATCCAACATGAATTCTATTAACAACATCTCCATCTATTTCACCATTTTTAACAATAGAGCCTCAATATCTGAATCACTCACTCTTATTAATGACTTGTTTGCCTAATGTCACAACACTACCACTAGAACTTCTACAGCTAAAATTACACTCCTTATATTCAGTTTTTGATCTACTTAAATGAAAACCTTAAGACTCTAATGTTGACCTCCATAATTCAAGTTTATCTTGGACTCCCTCTAGTCTTATAAATAAGAAGAATGTTATCAGGATAAAGCATACAGCAAGGTACATCTCCCTGTAAATGCCTAGTAAGATCATCTACAACCAAAGAAAAAAAAGATAAGGTCTTAAAGCCGATCCTTGATGTAATCCAACTAAAACAGGAAAATATTTTGTCAATCCTCCTTGTGTTTGGACACAAGTAATAGCTCTAGTATACATATCCTTAATGACTTGAATATAACCAGTATTAACTCCTTTATGTTCTAGAACTCTCCAAAGAACATCTCTTGAAACTTTATTATAAGCTTTCTCTAAATCAATAAATATCATATGTAGATCCTCCTTACTTTCTCTATACTTCTCCATCAAACCTCTTAACAAATGTATAGCATCCACAGTAGATCTACCCGCATGAAACCAAACTGATTGTGAGAAACTTTGGTATCACATTGTAACCTATGCTCAATTACTCTCTCCCATAATTTTAATGTATGACACATTAATTTAATTCCTCTATAATTTGCACACTCTTGTGCATCACCTTTATTCTTAAATATAGGAACCAATAAACTCTTTCTCCACTCATCTCGCATCTTTTTAGTCTTTAAAAAAATATTAAAAAGATTTGTAAGCCAAGAAATTCCTTGATCTCCTAAACATTTACACATTTCTATTGGAATATCATCAGGTCCTACTATTTTTCCACATTTCATTTTCTTTAAAGCTTCTCTAACTTCAGATTTACTAATACGATGATTAAAATAAAATTCTCTATTTTTGTTTAGGGTATTAAGGTTGCTAAAATCAATCGTAATTTCAGATCCTTCATTGAAAAGTTTATCAAAATACCTCATCCACCTATTTTCAATATCCTTTTCTAAATGCACTTTATTATTTTCATCATTAATGCACCTCACTTGAACTAGGTCTTTACTTCTCCTATCTCTTTGGTCATTAACTTATACATACATCTTTCACCTTATTTGGTATCTAATCTATTGTATAAATCACTAAAAGTTAAATATTTTGCGGCAAATAAACTAAATAAACCTAAATAAATAAAATAAAATAAACTAAACTAAATAAATAAAAAAAAATAAAAAAAATAAATAAAACCTAAACCTAAACCTAAATAAAACTAAACCTACTAAACTAAAAAAAATAAAAATAAAATAAACTAAAATAAAATAAATAAAATAACATTACATAAAAAATAAATTAAATAAAAAAATAAACTAAACAAATAAACTAAACAAATAAATAAAAAATAAACCTAAAGTAGACTAAACTAAATAAACCTAAACCTAAACCTAAACCCTAAACCAATAAAATAAAACTAAATAAACTAAACTAAATAAAACCTAAACCTAAACCTAAATAAACTAAATATAAACCTAAACCTAAACCAAATAAATAAATAAACCTAAACCTAAACCTAAACCTAAACTAAACTAAATAAACTAAAAAACTAATAATTAAATAAATTAAACCTAAACCTAAACCTAAACTAAATAGAACTAAAAACTAAATAAATCAAAAAATAAAATTAACTAAACTATACTGAAATAAATAAACCTAAACCTAAACAAAAAAATAAACCTAAATAAATAAACTAAATAAACCAAACTAATAAAATGGAAATATAAACTAAAATAAAAATAAATAAACCTAAACCTAAAAATAAAAAACCTAAACTAAATAAACCTAAATAAACATAAACCTAAACCTAAACTAAAATAAACTAAAAACCTAAACCTAAACCAAAATAAACTAAACTAAAATTAAAAATAAACTTAAAGCTAAATAAAAATAAAATAAACCTAAACTAAACCCTAAACCTAAAATAAAAACTAAATAAAATAAATTAAATAAAACCTAAACCTAAATAAAATAAAACCTAAACTAAATAAACCTAAATAAAAATAAATTAAAAAAATAAATAAACTAAATAAAACCTAAACCTAAATAAAATTGAAACCAAAACCTAAATAAAACCTAAACTAAACTAAATAAACATAAAAATAAACCTAAACCTAAACTAAATAAACTAAAAACTTAGTAAAATAAACTAAACTAAACTAAAAAAAATTAAAATAAATAAACTAAATAAAATTTAAATGAAACCTAAACCTAAAATAAACCTAAACCTAAAAACCTAAACCTAAATAAACCTAAACTAAACTAAAATAAAACCTAAACTAAACTAAAATAAAAAATAAACTAAAATAAACCAAAATAAAAAATAAAACCTAAACCTAAACTAAAAAAATAAACTAAATAAATAAAAAAATAAAATAAACCTAAACCTAAACTGAACTAAAAATAAAAACCTAAAAATTAAATAAAACCTAAACTAAATAAAACTATAAAATAAACTAAAGTAAAAAATAAATAAACCTAAACCTAAACTAAATAAAAATAAAATAAACCTAAAACTAATTTTTTTTTTTTAAAAAAAAAACCCCAAACCCTAAACCCTAAAACCCTAAAACCCTAAACCCTAAACACTAAACCATAAACCTCAAACCCTAACTAAAACCCTAAAATAAACTATAACCAAAACCTAAAACCTATAACCCTAAAACTAAAACTAACCCCAAACCCTAAATGAAAAACCTAACCCTATAAACCTAAACCCTAAACCCTAAACCTAAACCCTAAACTATAAACCCTAAACCTAAACTAAACCTAAAATAAAATAAACCTAAACCTAAAATAAATAAAATAAACCTAAAATAAAATAAATATAAATAAATAAAATAAAATAAAATAAAATAAAAAACTAAACTAAATAAATCTAAAACCTAAACTTAAATTAAACTAAATAAACTAAACTAAACTAAACCTAAACCTAAACCTAAACTTAAATAATAAATAAATAAAAATGAATCTAAAAAAATTTTTTTAAAACCCTAAAACCCTAAACTCCATAAACCTAAAAAACCCTAAAGAAACCCTAAACCTAAACCCTAAACCCTAAACCCTAAACCCTAAAACCTAAACCCTAAACCCATCCTAAACCCTAAAACCTAAAAAAAACCTAAACTAAATAAAATTTAAAATAAATAAAAAATAAACTTAAACCTAAATAAAATAAAACCTAAACTAAAACCAAAACCTGACTAAACCTAAAAAAAAATAAAATAAAATAAAAAATAAATAAAAAAAAAAAATAAAGTAAATAAAACCTAAACTAAACTAAAAATAAACCTAAAAAAAAATCCTAAATAAAATAAAACCCAAATGTAAATAAAAGTAAAATAAACTAAAATAAAATAAAATAAAATAAAAATTGATTAAAACCTAAACCTAAAATAAAATAAAACCTAAAAATAAATAAATAATAAAACCTAAACCCTATACTAAAAAACCTAAACCAAAAATAAACAAAATAAAATAAACCAAAACTAAAATAAATAAACCTAAACCTAAACCTAAAATAAACTAAGCTTAAACCCTAAATAATAAAATAAAATAAAAATAAACCAAAAGCTAAACTAAAAAATAAACCTAATAAACCTAAATAAAAAAAACCTAAACCTAATAAAATTAAACTAAAATAAAAAACCTAAACTAAAAATAAAATAAATAAAGTAATAAAATAAAAGAAACCTAAATAAAAATAAAAAATAAAATAAGCTAAGATAAAAAAAAATAAAATAAATGAACTAAATAAACTTAAACCTGGCAGTTTACTTAATTTAAAAAAAAATCCCTAAACCCTAAATCCTAATCCAAACTAAACCTAAACCCAAAACCTAAAAAACCTAAACCTAAACCTAACCCAAAACTATAAACCCTAAACCCAAACTAAACCCTAAACCTAACCCTAAACACTCAACCCTAAAAAGCTAAACCTCTAAACTAAACTAACCTTAAACCCTAAAACCCTAAACCTAAACTTAAACCCTAAAAAAAAACCCTAAACCTAAACTAAACGCTAAACCCTAAACCCTAAAACTAAACCCTAAACCCTAAACTCCCCAAACCTAAACCCTAAACCCTAACTCTAAACCTAAAAGCTAAAAAAACTAAATAAAAAAAAAAAATAAATAAAAAAAACTTAAACCTAAATAAAATTAAATAAATAAAACCTAAACTAAAATCTAAACCTAAACCTACTAAACTAAAAAATAAAATAAAATAAAAAAAAAATAAAAAACTTAAAATAAAATAAATAAAACCTAAACTAAACTAAAAAATAATAAAACTAAACTAAAAACCTAAAAATAAAAAACTAAACTTAAAATAAAAATAAAATAAACTTAATGTAAAATAAAATAAAAACTAAATAAAAACTTATACCTAAAAAACAAAAATAAAATAATAACCCAAAAAAATCTAAACCCTAAACTAAAAAAAACCTAAACCTCAAATAAACAAATAAAATAAAATAAAATTAAACCTAAACTAAAATAAACTAAACTAAAAGAAAGAAAACCTAAACCTAAACCTAAACCATAAACAAATAAAAAAATAAACTAAAAATAAACCTAAACCTAAACTAAAATATAAAACCTAAAAATAAAACTAAAATAAAAATCTAAAACCTAAACCTAATCCTAAAAATAAAAAATAAAACCTAAACCTATAAAATAAAATAAAAATAAAACTAAACTAAAAAAAATAAACATAAACCTAAACCTAAACCTAAAAAATAAAATAAAATAAAAATCCTAAACTAAAATAAATAAAACTAAAATAAATTAAACTAAAATAAATTAACTAAACTAATTAAAATAAAAAATAAACCTAAATAAAAAAATAAACTAAATAAACCTAAACCTACTAGTTTACTTAATTTAAAAAAAACAAAACCCTAAACCCTAAATCAACCCTAAACCTAAAACCCCAAACCCTAAAACTAACCCAAAACCCTCAACCCTAAACCCTAACCGTAAACCTAAACCTTAAACCTTAAACCCTAAACCCTCAAAACCTAAAACCCTTAACCCTAAACCCTAAATAAACCCTAAACACTAGACTTTAAAAACCCTAAATTAAAGCCTAAACACTAAACCCTAAACCCTAACCCTAAACCTTAAACCATAAAACCCAAAACACTAAACCCTAAACCCTAAACCTTAAACACCTAAAAACCTAAACCTAAACTAAATAAAACCCAAAAATAAAATAAATAAATAAACCTAAGCCTAAATAAAATAAAAAATAAAATAAAATAAAACCTAAACTAAAACCTAAACCTAAACCTAAAATAAAATAAAATAAAATAGAAATGAACTAAAATAAAAATAAAACATAAACTACACTAAAAAAATAAACCTAAGAATAAAAAACTAAAAATAACTAAATAAAATAAAATAAAATAAACCTAAAATAAACTAATAAATAAAAATAAACCTAAAAAAAAATAAACCTAAAAAAACCTAAAATAAATAAAAAATAAAACCTAAACCCTAAACTAAAAAAAAAATTTAAACCTAAGATCAAAATAATAAAAAATAATAAAATAACCTAAACTAAAAAATAAAAAAAATAAATAAAATAAAATAAACCTAAAAACCTAACTAAATAAAATAAATAAACTAAAATAAACCTAAACCTAAACTAAAATAAACCTAAAAGTAAATCTAAAATAAACAAAACTTAACCCTAAAAAATAAAATAAAATAAACTCAACTAAAATAAACCTAAACCTAAACCAAAAAAAATAAAACCTAAAATAAACCTAAATAAAAAACCTAAACATAAACCTAAAAAAATAAAATAAAAATCTAAACTAACCTAAAAATAAATAATAAACCTAAACTAAAAAAAACTAAAAAAAAATAAACTAAACTAAACTAAAAAAATAAAAATAATAAAAAACCTAAATTAAAATAAAAATCTAAAGTAAATAAAAATAAAAAAATAAAACTAAATAAAACAAAAAGAAAACTAAAATAAAAAAAATAAACTAAATAAACTAATTACTAAACCTCCTAGTTTACTTAATTAAAAAAACCTTAAACCCTAAAGCCTAAATAAAAAAATAACCTTAAACCCTAAACTATAAACTTACAACACTAAACCTACAACCTACAACCCTAAATCATAAACTCTAAACCCTAAACCCTAAACCTTAAATCCTAAACCCTAAACCCTAAACCTTAAAACCTAACCCTAACCCTATACGCTCAACCCTAAAAGCATAAACCCTTAACCCTAAACCCTAAACCCTAAATACTAAACCCTAAATCCTAAACCCTAAACCCTAACCCTAAATCCTAAACCCTAAACCCTAAACTCCAAACCCTAAACCTAAACCCTAAGAATGAAACACAAAGAGAACATCATCTAATGCTTAATCTAGATCCTAATGGAGGTGAAAGAGGGAATTAATGGTGGTTATGGAGGTGGTGGTCTTGGTTATGGAGGCTAGAGGAGCGACGGAGGTAACCAGGAGGTGGAGGGAGATATCGGATATGATGGTGGATCCCACTTCTCGAGAGGCCATGGTGGTTTCGATGGGAACTAGAAACAAAAAATAAATCCATCAATCTACTATGGAATTGTGTCTTATAATGAGATGGATCAAAATCTAAGGTTTTAATTTTCTATGCATGCTCATTTTTGATCTATATCTTGTGTCTTAGAACTTGGTGTGTTACTTGGTTGATGAAAAAATAAGAAGAAATATTAAAAAACAAAAACCCTAACCCCTAAACTAAAACCTAAACCTTAAACCTAAAACCTAAACCCTAAACCCTAAACCCTAAACCTTAAAAATTAAAAATAATAAATAAAAAAGACCTTAATGTTAAATGTTAAACACTAAAACTAACCCTAAACCCTACCTACAATCCTAAACCCTAAAACCCTAAACCCTAACAATAAACTAATAAAACACTAAACTAAACTAACTAAAACTAAAACTAATAAAAATAAACTAGAACTAATAAACTAATAATAAAAAATAAATAATAAACTAAAATAAAAATTAACAAAATTAACTAAACTAAACTAAAAATAATAACTAAAAAACTAATAAATTAATAATAACAAAAACTAATGAAACTAATAAACTAATTAATAACTAAATGAAACATTTACAAAAAACCCCACTAATAAACTAACTAAAAATAAACTAAACTAATAAAACTAATAAAAACTAAACCTTAAGCTAATAACTAAAACTAAACTAATAAATTAACTAAACAAACCCTAATAAATAACTAACTAATATTAAAACTAAACCCAATAACTAAACTAATAATAACTAAACAAACTAATAATATTAAACTAAAACCAATAAACTAAAACTAATAATAAAAATAAATAACTAAAATAAAATTAATAACTAAAACTAAACTAATAAACTAATAAACCAACTAAACTAATAATAAACTAACTAAATAATAATAAAAACTAATAATAAAACTAAAAAATAACTAATAACTAAAACTAAATAAATAAAACTAACAAAACTAATAATAATAACTAAACTAATAAACTAATAATAATAAATCTAATAATAAACTAACTAATAAATAACTAAATAACTAAACCCTAAACTAAAATAAAAAATAATAATAATACTAGTAATAATAAACATAAACTAATAATAATAAACTAAAGAAGAAAACTAAACTAAAATAACACTAATAATAAACCAACTATCTAAACTAATAATAATAATAAATAATAAATAACTAATAATAACTACTAAATAACTAAACCATAAACTAAACTATAAAAAATAATAATAAACTAATAAACATAAACCCATAACTAAACTAATAAAACTAATAAACTAAACTAATAAACTAATAAATAAACTAACAAAACTAAACTAATAAAACTAAACCACTAACTAAACTAACTAAAACCTAAATAATAATAAAACCATAAACTAATAATAATAAATTAACTAATAACTAATAAAAACTAAAACAAACTAAACCCAAAAATAAACTAACTAATAAACTAATAAACAAAACCTAACCCCCCCCCCCCCCCCAAAACTGACCTAAAATAATAATAACTAAAACTAAGACTAATAAAACTAAATTAATAACCTTACTAAAAAACTAAACTAAATGAAACATAAACTAATAATAAAATAATAACCTAAAACTAATAAAACCTAATATTAACTAATAACACTAAACCTATAACCTAAACCCTAAAACTAGACTAAACCTTATTATTAGGATCCCTCGCATTCTTGGTGAGTTTTGAGTGCTTTCTCTTGGATTCCCTATAGATTGTCGGCCTTAAGATCTCTACCTATTCTTGTCATGGTAGTGACTCATAGTCCGCTTCTTCAAATCCATGGGGTAAATCCCATGTGCCATGGATCCCACTAGGCATCGATTTTTTTTAAATCCTCTAAATTTGTTATTAAATCTTTCAAAGAGGCTTTAGCTGGTAAGAATTCCTCCACCGAGCCTCCTTTGAATTTTCTTCATATGACTTTTAAAGATACTCTAAAAATTATGATTTTAGATGAGGATATTGAAAGATTAGCTAAGCCTTTTGCTTTTTCTTTGATTGGAAAGTTTTAATTTAAATGACCAAAGATGGAAGATATTCTTTCTTTTTTCATAGCTTAAATTTATCTTTCTTTTCTATTGATTGATGTAAGGCATGTTCTAATTAAACTTTCTAATGACCTTGATTATGGAAGAATTTATTTCTAGAGTTCTTACTATGTTATTAATTGTCAAATGTATTTGAAGTGGATGCCTATGTTTGATGTTAATGAAGAGTCTCTATTGTTCCCATTTGGATTTCTTTACCTAACTTGATTCATCTATTTAATCATCGATTTTTATGCTATTAGGTCAATTTTTGGTCGGCCTTTGCAAGTTGATCAAGCAACAACTACTTCTTCTAGACTGTATGTTACTAGAATTCTTGAAGAGATTGATATTACTAAAAAATATCTGAAAGAAATTTGGTTGGGTTTAAAGAAATGCGGTTATTTTCAGAAAGTTATATTTGAGAAATTTCCCATTTCTATAATCATTGTAAGATTCATGGGCATGAAATTTCTAAATGCTTTATTGCTCATCCCTCTCTTAGGAAGAAAATCACCAGTAAGAATTTAATTGTTGAAAAAATTGATGATTCTCTCAAGTTGGATAAAGGAAAATCTACTTTTCAAAATTTTGATGTTTTGTAAAACCAGATTTCTGAATCTTCTGAAAAAGTTTTATCTATTAATGATTTGTCTAATGTAGAAGGTAATTTTGATGTTTTTGAAAATGTTTTAACTAATAATCATGCTCTAAGTGTTTCTTTTGAGGATTCTTATGAATACTTGAGGCTATGATTATAATTCTAATGGTTTGGATGTTGCATAAGTCCTTTCATGATGATGGTTTGAATATTGTTGATGCTAACACCATTTATTCCAATAAATTTGGATGTTGTTTCTTTTTTTCCTATGTCGCTTAGATCATGGGAAAGAGACTATTGCTTGCCTTCTTTGATTGAGAATGGTGGGGAAAAGAATGTTCTTATTTATGATTTTTTAACTGGTCTGAATCTTGATATATTGGTGATCCTTCTTTAAAAAATAAGATTTAGATTATGACAATTCTCTTGTGAATAGTTATATTTTGGTTCAAAATGATGGTTTTTCTATGGTGATAATTATGTTCAGAATTTTGGTAATATGCTTGTTTTAAAGATTTTAATCTTATCTTAATCTTACATGAAGATTATAATGAAAATCGATTCGTCTCTTGCTCTTTTATGAATGAAGAGGGAGGATACTCTTTGATTTTGTTGGAAGGTGAAAATATTGATAATTGTCTTCTTAATAAAGTTTTGCTCCTTATTGATTAAATGCATACTATTTCTAATTTTCCTTTGTCTAATGTGGATGATTATGAATGCTCTTCTTTGAAATTGATAGCCTGGATCCCATGCCTTTTATAACAATACATTTATTTTGATGGAGATTTCTTGGAGAAAGGGCATGGTTATAAAACTATCTGAAGAAAAGAAAAAAGTAGATTTATGCCTCCTAACTTCGAGGTTACTGTTCCAAAGCTTCATGGCAATAATCTCTCTATCCGAGGTTTTTCTTTGGTTGGTTTTTCTTTGTTGGTTGAGCTTTTGTGTGTTTTCTGGTATGAGTATTGGCTTCTTGGCTAATTTTCCTCTTCTGCTTCTTTCTATTTACTAGGTTTTATTTTGGTGCCCTTCTAGTTGGTTTTGTGATGGCTTTTGTTTCGCTAGCTTTCTTTCTTTGGTTGTTACTTTTCTCTCTTGTTGGTGGTAGGTTGGGCTTTTGTCCTTGACGGTGGTTTTCCCATTGGTTGGCTATTTCTCTACCTATTTATTTTAGCTTTTGTTGCTGTGACCTCACTTTTGAGTGAGCTCTCAACTTCTCCATCTTAGACATAAGACTCCTCTAAACACTAAGAGTTCCTTAGTCTTGAGACACTTAGTGATTAGGTGAACACTTAACCCAACCTAGAGACTTAGAAGAGTTAGCCATAAGAATAAGTTACGCCTTAGGGGTTTAGGAGGACTTGCCTACCCTATAGCTTGAACCCAATCTTTGCTTCCTTCTTTCAAACCAAACCTCAAATTCAAATCCAAATTCCAAAATCCAAATCATGAATCAATTTCAAATCAAATGATTGAAACCCATGATCAATTCCAAATCCAAAACCTTCCTAAGCCTTATGAATCACATCCATAAGCTTAGCCAAACCCTTCAAATCAACCCAAATCCAAATGAGTTCATTATAAATCACCTATTCCATCATTTGTATTCACAATTATAAATGAAATTGGCATCCAAGTCATTCAAATCAAATGAATATAAAGCAAACCAAATCAAAACCTTTTTCAAACTTTTTGACCTATCTTAGCCAAATTCACAATAAAACTACTCCTAATTTACATAATTCTCTCATAGATCCTTTATATTCTCATTTACATTTAGAAATATAAATGAAATATAAATTCAAAACTCAAATCCAAACCCAACTTATATCCTTTAAGATAATTTCTTGGATTTAGCCAAATCATTCTCAAATCAATCCAAACCCTTGGATTTTCTCTTCAAACAATCACCCCTTCAACCAGATGCCCAAATAAAAACATAAACTACAATAACCACACCAAAATCAAACTAACCCAAGTGAAACCTATGTTCATCCTTTTGACTTGAAATTATCAAATGAACCAAACCCCATTTGACTCCAAACCAATTTAAATTGGATTTATATTTCCATCATAAGTCCATATGTGAGTTCAAACAAACTTGAATCAAGTCTTGATTAAGCCATTTGATCCATTTAGGCTCACTTGACCCAATGTGACCTAATGGACCTTTTTGAGCCAAATTCTAATCCAACCCAAATTAGATTGAACTAAGCCCATCTAAGCCTCACATTATGATCAACAATCATCCTAGAAAGATCAATCACTCAAATTGGGTCAAAACAAGTCAAACCAAGCTTTTGAACTAGTCAACACTTAGCATACATGAAACCTAAACTAGCCAAAACCTACCATATGCCAAATTGATTAAAACCATTGACTCAAACCCATTCATAATCAATGATTGAACACCAAGCCATCAATTGAGCCAAACCAACCCTAATTGGCTCCTAAATTGACCCAAATTGACCTAAAACCAAAATGGGTCAAATCTTGATCTATGCCAAATTGGTTGCAACCAATCAAATTCATTCTAAATTGATTGTTGAACTTGACCAAAGCTTCAATTGACCAATTAGACCCAACCTAGCCCAATTGATCATGAACCCAACTTGACCTAAAAGGTCAAATCAACTTGAAATTAAACCAAATAAAAATTGATTTTGCAATATATTTCATCAAGCAAGCCAACCCATGACCTAGCTCAATTAAATGGGTCAAATTGGTCAACTTGACCCATTTGACCCAAATGAACCTAAATGATCCAAAACCAAATCTAAACCAAATTGAACCAAACCAATGACACCATAGGCTCCAAATGATCATTTGAACTTCTTAACCCATTGTTTGACCCAATTTGACCAATTGGTCAACCTAATTCAATTTGATCCAACTTAAATGGGTCAAATTGAGCCAAATCAAATCAAATGAACTCCAAATCACTTGAAATTTGTCCCAACCCATTTTAAAGTCATTTCAAATCTGCCCATATCCAACTCATGACCAAAGGACCATTTTTTCCTTAGGTCAAAGGGTATCCTATGACCAAATTCACTTGGAATTTGGCCATTTCTTTCTCAAGGCCACTTGGCATCCTTCTATTGGTCCACATGGGCACCAAGGAAGGTGGTGAACATGACCCAATGAGCTTGGGTCAGCCATGATCCAAGGAAAGGCCAAACTAACCTCCCCAATTGCATTTGAATACTTGGAACTCCAAATGCACTCACCTAGCACATGGGCATCCACTCTCCTTCACTCCACTACCCAAAATGACCCATGTGGGGTGTTTTGTAACTCAATCTGTGCCTCCAATCCAAGCCATTGATCCAAAATGGCAAAACATCCTCTCACCATCTGATCCAAGTAGGGGGATATATACTCCCCCTCATTCTCACTCAAACCAAAACAACAATCATTTCCTAGCTAAGGAGATTCAATTGAAGCCTCCTCAAGCTTTTCCAAGCCATTCCCACCCCTTGATTTCCATTTTCGTTTTACTCAAAATAGGGAGATCAATCCCAAGCTCAACTCATCCAATTAACCAAAATCAAATTAATTGCACACATCATCCTTGGACCTTGAGCTTGATAAAGTCATTTTCCATGCCTCACACAAAGCATACTTGATCAAGCCGATCACCATTAAAGGGGAACTTGGTCAACCGAGCCATCTACTTTAAATCAAGACATAATTCCAATAGGCTTCGTCTCTACTAGACAAGCTACCTCCATTGGAAGCACCGGTGAAAGCCTCCGGCAAAGTATGCCATTGAAACAGACATTAGAATAAATTTTGCTTGGTCCTTTATGAAGAAAATTGTTAAGTCATTTGATCTCCATCGTTAGATGTATTGCTTGTTCTTCCCCGAAGGTGTAGGATGAGTTTGAGCTCTATTCAAGCTCGGGTGACCTCGAATCAAGTAATGATCGATGAACGACATTCATCTCTCACCGCACAGGAAGAGACAGATCACACACCGTCCATTCTGCATGATTGGAAAGAATGGCTGTGATTAGATCATGTTAGATCCACTGTGATTATAAGCCTAAATGGCATGATTAATCTTGACTGTCCAATCTTGGGACGCCAAGAGAAAGGTCCACCGCCACCGACTCAACCAATGGATGTGATAACTTAAATAACCAATTCCATCATGTCACATGGAAAGTGTGCCGCATTAGTGAGCCATGTCAGCCACCATGTGGCCCAATGGGATTATGGGTGTAATTTGGCTTAATTAATCTGGTTTTAATGGTGAAACTTCTAAAATTCATAACTAAATGTAGAAAAATCCAAAAATACAAATAAATACTCATTTAAAGATAATTCAAAGGAGAATAATATAAAATCAAAATCAATTAATTTTGAACAACAATTTTCACTCAATTTGGGTTTTATTAAAAATATAATTAAGCTAATTACAACCTAATTACTCTAGCAATTAATTCCAAATTTTTTGAGATTGATTAGTGGGATGACCTACCCTCCCATGATTTTCTAGAATTTATTACTTGACTAATTAGGGAATTGCTTATCTCATTCTTAATCACTCTCTTAATTAAATAAATGATTAATTAACATGTTAAATAGTGATTCATTAATTAAACTTGCTAATCATCATGAAATAGTGAATGGACATAAGAAATGAGACACCTTTTTCTAATCTTTCCCCTAAGTTTATTTCATTTGGATAAACACTTAATCAATTTGCAATTAATTAATGACTTAATCACTTCATTAAATAGTTTAATTAATCAAATTCAAAACCAAATCATTCCAAACTTAATCATTCAATTCTTGGGTACATTCTGTGTTCAATAACCCAAGAGAATTCCAAAGGAAATTATAATCAAACTACATGTGTAGGGATTATAAAAGTACTTAATCAAACCCTTTAGCTTAATTAATCAATAATTGTGAGCCAATTGCATTATGCCCCTTTATTTCTTAGGTGCATTGATGATTTAATTAACATGTGGTTGCATATCATATGTTGGCTCATAATTACTTGGTTAACTATGTTAAAGTGGTATAGGTAAAAAGTAATTAATGGATTTAATTCATACCTTAACCTAATTAAAATATAAAATCAACCTAATTGTCCTAAATTAAACCAAATCAATTCATACATGGGAGGGGAATAGTTAGACCAACAAACCCTTTTCATATTTTCTAAAATGAAATCAAATTCAAAGATAAAATCTCTTTAAAGAATTTTTGATTCATTTTAAATGATCTTATTCTATATGATTGTCCTTAGGAGTTAATTAAGGTGAATGATGTTATGTACTTACATACTTTTCATTTCTTTCCAATCATGCTAAATATTACATGCCATATGAAATCATGCATTCATTTCTTTTTAAAATTAATTAAATTAAATGTTTTCTTTTATGTCATATTGCATGTGTTGGCTAAAATTAATAATATGAGTGGCTATTATCACTATTAAAACAAAAAATTATTTCCAAAACCTATAAATCAAAGATTATGAATGAAGTGATACTAGCTATAAATATTTATAGCATGTGATTATAGCATAAGATATGTATTATGAAGTTTTCTTTCTTTCTCTTAATATGAATTTACATAGATTTGCAAGTGTATAGTTCATTTGAAAAGAACACAACACTTGTTTAAATCTATTCCTATGCATTTATATGTTATGACTTAAGGATCTTTATATTATACATGTAAATTATACAACAAAAATAAACACAATCTTTTGCATGATTCCTTATCCCATTGGTTCTTTTTGTACATTTACATGTATCTAAGAAAAGTGGTACATTAGTTTGGACATCTCGGGGCTACAAGGCTTTAAGTAGCCCTAAGTAGGTCTTGTACCTCATGCCCCTCATGTAGAAAATAATAGGGCACTTATAACTTTTATACATTTGAATGTGCATTTAATTAATGGATGGTAAATTCTTCTTTTCTACATAATAAAGACATGCATCAATGATCCAATTAACACATGGAATATCCAAATTTTTAAATCACATCTTTTGCATTCATCATCAAAGTAAGAAGAATGCATGTATAGGTATGTTTAAGATTGTTCATATGCATGGTATACATGGCAGAAATAAATGAAGGGGTGTTTGTTATGTGATAGTAATCCACCCTAATTGATCCTAAGATGCCTTTCTTATTAAATAAGACTATTTAAGGAGAACCTAAACTTAAGACCAATTAAAACACATAATAAACCATTCACTAAAGGAAATTCATTAATCAATATACCTTAGAAATTTTTTAAGGTAGGGATGAAAAAGAGCTCTCTTCTCTTTTCTTCTCTTCATAACATTTAGTCACTAAATGTATGTTCATTCAAACTAAATCAAATCACCAACTAAAATTGACAAGTCAACTAAATCACTTGAAATGAAACCACCATCTAAATTGAATCTTTCACACTTAGAAAATTCCAACCTTAAAGCCTAGCTAAGAGATGCCACACAAGCCTTAAAATGACACACACATTAGACTAAGTCACCATTTCTAGCTTTAGGTTTGGACAGGGCATGGTGTGATGAATTTTTTATTTTGTGATGTATTATTTTAGACTGGATGTTAGGGTGTACGTGCATAGACTGGATGATAGGGTGATCTTAGCCTAATCAAGTCTTCTATAGGTTATGCTTAAGGGGCATTGTAATAAGAATATAAATGCCTTTTACTATGCAAGTCGCTTATACCCCTAAGCATAACCCAAATTAGGATAAGTGGACTTGGTTACCCATGTGTAAGTCCAACTTATTCATATAACTGCATGGGTTGTGTGGTATTTTTAGCTAACCTTTGGTTTGTAGGTTTAGTTAGATTTACTTTTCCCATTTTGATGTAAATTTTACAATTAAGATTTCAAACAAGTGTTATGGGGATTAAGGTGAACATTGGTTATAAGACTGTCTTATATACCACGTGATGCCATGGAGCAAACTACATCCCAAGTTAAACCAAAAGAAAGAAAGAAATGGAGAAAATCAAGATGAAGGAATGAAGGACAAGGAGTGAAGAATGGAGGATGAAGAATGAAGACCCCCATAACACTTATCATTTCATAATTGTAATTATTCATTTATAACTGGTTGTAAAAGGGAGCTCACCCATTTCTTTCTTTTGGTGTAGTGGAACCCGACCACATCGGCCTCTTATTCTTTTGCACTAATTTTATAAATTGATTGATGTTATGTTTATGATTACAGAATTAAGATGGCATGATTTTCCTAGTTTCTTAATTATTTGATGGTTGTTGAATGGCCTGGATGCGATTAGGCTCTTAAAGAAAAATAAATTTTCTATCCAATTAGTCAACTCAAAATTAAATTAAATAATTCATAATCTCACTTAAAGTGTAAGGCATAAATCAAGATAATAAAATATTTAGCAACCCCTTAGCTGGATGTTGTATGTCTCACATTATGTATAAATCATATTGTCTCACTCTTGCTAATGGTGGGCTTCCATTTTTATTAGAAAAAATGGCTTGACCTTTGAGAGCCATGGTGGAAACACACCTCCTTCTTTTTTATTTTGGCCCATAACTAATTTTCTCATGCATTAGGCGTATACAATCTCATAGCTTGTCAAATAAAATGTCCAAAAATCAAAATAAAATTTGAAAAAATTTGCATTAGATCTAGGTCATTATTCATGCCCTTCATGATCTAGTCCATTAGGGAGTTAGTTTAAGGACTTAGTCTCTTTCTAAATAAACAATAGCCTAATCATCTTGCAAAGCATAAGACTTGCATACATTTTTTTTAAATCATAGGAGGAATTAGTTGGTGGCCACCCCAAGGAGGTTGTAAGCCCAATAGTCAGGTGGTTTACTCTCTCTTGTGGAGGTAAACCATATACCCATTTTTGTCTTAGATTTCTATCATGCTCCCCTTGCTCCCTAGATTTAGGATCCGAGGTTATTTTCTTTGTACTACAAGCATAAATCCTCACCTCTTAGGCATTTCTATAATCTTGTATTGTGGAATTATAAGCCCTAAATTTTTAAAAAAATCCAACTCAAATAGATAATTCTCTTCAACTTCAAAAATATAAAGCCCAACCATAGAATAGTTTGGGATGCTCACTAGGTTTCCTAGTATCATGAGCATTCATTATTTATCTCCTTTGGTTTCAATAAGAACTCTTCCCTTTTGATCAATCCCACTTGATTTTCCAAAAATAACCAATTGGTTGATAGTCCTATCTTTGAAATCTTTGGAGACAATGATCATTTACCTTAATCAAGAGTATTCCTAAGGAATCTCATTCTTATGTAATTAACTATGGGGCTTGCCTCATAGGAACTTAACGAACCCTTAAAATAAACCCTACTTTACTTTTTCATATAAGTAGAGGAAAGATCGCGGTACATTCAAGACCCAACATGCCTTAGAGTCCTCATTTAGGTAATTAGGTCCATTATAGGATAATGACTTCTATCTCTTGAGATAGTACATTATTCCTTAATGTTGTACCATCATCCTAATGAGTACATCTATGGAGCATGATGTCCCTCACATAAACACACACCTAATAACAACATTCAACACAAAATAAACACCATGATTTTTTGTGACTTTCGGAAAGGTTCCTCTCTCCATCCTTAGTAAATGATCATTGTCTCCAAGTATCGATAGTGGATTCATATTTCATAGTCCAGACTATCCTTCTTTTCATTGGCACTTAGCATTTCATTAAGCTAAGCTAACATCCTTTTAGGACCTCACTCCTTGTAGGTCTTAAAACCCTTGTTAGGTCACCTAATAGGTAAAAAAAATTAACTAAAAGGGATGACTAAAGCCCCTTTTTGAACCTCCTTACTATCTCTATGGTAAGGTAAGGTTCTTTATAAAAATGTCACTTTTTAAAAGCACTTTCTTAAACTTCACATAATAAAATACTTGCACAAAATTTTCACAAAAGATATATATAACTCCATCTAACAATCCTTAGGATTGTTACATGTAATTTCTTTCAAAACCAAAATCAAAATCATCTTTCAAAAGCACATATTTAAAATGAACATCTTCATTCAACATACCCAAGATTTATTGAATGAAGGTTTCATTTCCAAAATAATTTATTTCATAAAATTGAAACTCCACTCAGAATATCTCACATAAGTTGAAGTTGGGGTTTCTTTCTTTTCAAAAGAACATATTTGAAAATGAGAATCCTCATTCAATATACTCAAATTTATTGAATGAAGATTTCATTTCCAAATAAAATCATATCATAAGATTGAAACTCCACCCAATATATTCCATATATATTAGAGTTGGAGTTTCTTTCCTCTTTTCAAAAAGCACAAATTTGAAAATAAGCATCTTCATTCAACATATCCAAATTTATTGAATGGAGGTTTCATTTTCAAATAAAATCACACCATTTGAAACTCCACTTAACACATTCCACATGTGTTAAGTTGGAATTTCCTTATTTTCAAAAAGCAAAAACCACACACAAAAATTTTATCTTTGAAAAATAAAATATGATTGGCTTCCATTTTACATACCTAAATTTGTTAAATGGAAATCTCCTTTTAAAAAATCATGAAAATCAAAATACATTGGAATTCTATTTGACATACCCAAATTTGTCAAATGAGAGTTTCATTTTTCAAGGAGAAAATTAAAAATAAATTAGATTGTATTTAACACACCATATTTGTTAAATAGAAATCCTTTCAAAAAAATAACACAAATCAAACAAAATCAAACAGATTTGGACTTTATTTAGCATACACAAATTTGCTAAGTAAAATATCCCATTTTCAAAATAAAAAAAAAATAAAATTGGGTTTTATTTAGCATACAAAAATTTTCTAAGTAAAGATTCAATTTTTAAAGTCACATATGATACACATCATGGGCAAACAACCAAAAAGAAGAAAATTTTCAAACATCTCATTTAGCATATCCAAATTGGCTAAATGAGTAATCCCAAACAAAATCAATTGACCCTTTATTTAACATACTCAAATTTGTTAAATATAGGGTCCCCAAAATATAATCAAATTCAAACTTGAACCAATGCAAGCATCAAAAGTCTCTCCAAAATACTAGAACCCATTCAACATACACAAATTTGTTGGATGTGGTTTCTAAACTCAAATGAACTCAAAATCTCTCCTCCAATTTATTCAAAATCTCTCTCAAATTCAATGAGCCCCACTTAACATATTCAAATTGTTGAGTGTGGGTTCAAACTCTAAATCAAATATAAAAGTCAATACCCAAGAAAATCTGATTTGAGTTTATTTTCAACAATTATAGTTCCATTTCGCTCGATTTTAACAAGAGTACAAATGGATCCACAAAAGTATGTGTTCACCTTCTCCTTTAGGATGGATTTGGCCATGGATCGAGCTAGCCTACCCCAAACTGATTTCTCCCATTTGATATATTTTGGCCAAGGATTCAAGGGAGCTAGAATTACTTGTGAGGGCAACCCTCACCACTGAAGAAGAATGTGTGGGGTCATCCATATTGAGATGCCCTGATTTTGAATTTCCCTCACCAAGAGGAAGGTAGAGGTTCCCGCATGGCTATAGTGCCCATGCAAGTTGTTCCCATCACTACCTGGTGTGGCTAATACCCACTCATTAGCTTCCTCAAGGGGAAGACTACACCGCTAGGATAGTCTCCTCTACCTTTGAGGTAGGGTCTAGCTCCCTACTCCACCCACCTAGCCAAACTGATCAATAGAGCAGCAAGATCAAGCAACACCACATGCACATTTCCAAGGAGATGGAGGTAGTATCTCACATTGTAGAAGAGGGGTCACCCAGGGTAGTTTCTCTTTTGCTTACTCAGAATAATTTTCATCCCCTTTCTAGTTCTGAAGGAGAGGAAGATGTCAGGAGAATTATAGTATCACCTCCACCTCTTCATTATGAGACACTTGTTAGAGATAGGACAAAGTCATATGCTATCCTCAGGAAAATTTTATGCCATGTTGGCGGGTCTTATGGACGATCAGAGTCTAGTTCCCAGTTTGATTTATGATTAGTTATTCCTCGTAGTATAGATGAGCAAGTCATCGAGAGGGCCGAGAGAGGCTCAGAATCAGTCATTACATTACTAGCAGAGAGAGCAAAGATATCGTGTAGTCCTCGCCTCTCATAGATTTCCCTAATCGGTCACACCGATAGCATCAGGACCACTCATCATGGGAGGAGAGCCCCGCATGAGGGAGTCGTGTTGTCTCCACCACACCACTATACGTCCACTTGCCACCAGTTCCATCTTCTAGTTCCACCCAAAGCCATGAGAGAGCGATCGGGAGAAGAAAGCCCCACTAGTGATCTCGCACAAAAGGGATCCCACTTCATACATACCGACTAAGAGGTGAGAGCTCCCGCCGACCTCCCACTTTAGTTATGGTGAAGAGGGAGTGGCAACCTCATAGCATCGTAGTCATGCCATCACCACCATCACCTCAACTGATCATGGATATAGTAGCAGCAGAGGGAGAAGGAGATAGTTCTATTATCCCCATGATAGTAGATTCCCCTAGGGGCAGTACTCCACCCATAGTAGGTGACAGTCATGAGCATGTGTCTTCCAGTGAGCATAGCCCTCACAAGGTTAGCACTCAAGGGGAGGTGAGATGTATCTATTCATGAGCATGATCCCACCCATGAGCATTTATGCCTACATTAGATAAATGATATCTTAGCACAATATTTTACCAAAAAAGAAAAAAATCCTAGGGTATGATTGGTCTGACCTCAAAGAGGAGAAGGTTAGCTTTGACCCTAACAAAGATGATTTGTTAGAAGACTCAGTAAAGGTACATATGGTTGATACTAGAGGTTCTCTCCTTCAGGATCACCAGAGTTCGAAAGGTGTTGCACCCAAACAAAATGATACAGCTTATTCAACCCAACACACCTTCAACAACTCAAACAGAAAGATAAGTATATTGATAAGATGGGAAAGAGACTTGAAGATTTACTAGTATAGTTCTAACACTTGAATCAAGCTCCAAAGAAGACATCCTACCAATGTGGAGACTAGTTAGCATTTATTGCATGTCTTGGATCAACCCAAGAGTTCACCTCAAGAGGTAGCAAACTTGTATAGGAAGGTAGTGGACCTCCATACAAGAAAAAAAGATATCTGTGGTGAAATATTTCGCCTTATCTATCTTTTGAAGAAAATAAATGAAAATAAAATATATGCCTTTAGTTGGGATACATAGATGTTCATATTAGGGTGATCAGGTATGACATTGAGGAGAGGTGTACTATCTCAAAAGATAGAAGTCACCAGCCTACAATGGACCTAATCACCTGACTAAGGACTCTTAAGGACTATGGGTCTTATGTACTAGAGATTTCCCTACTTTACATGGAAAGGTAAAGTAGGGTTTATTTTAAATCAAGTTCATTAAGTTCCATACAGGGGCAAGCCCTCATAGTTAATTACATCCTAAGGAATGAGATCCCTTAGGAATACACTTGATTAAGGTAAATGATCATTGTCTCCAAAGATTTCAATAGGTAGGACTATCAATCGATTAGTTTGTTTTGAAAGATCAAATGGGATTGATCAAAGAGAGGAGTTGTTATCAAGCCAAAGGAAGATAAATAAGAGATGCCCATGCTAGGAAATCTAACGAATCTCAAACTATCCTATGGTTAGGCTTTATATTTTGAAATTAATTATTCATTTGAGTTGACTTTTATTAGAAGTTTAGGGCTTGTAATTCCATAATACAAGATTATAAATTCCTAAGAGGTGAGGATTTATGCTTATGGCCCATAGAAGGGAGAAGTAACCATTGAACCTAAATCTAGGGAGCTATGGAGATGGCCAAAAGCATGACATAAATCTAAGGCTACAATGCATATTTGGTTTAATTCCATAAGAGAGGACAAACCACCTAACTACTTGGACTTATAACTACCTGGGGGTGGCTACCAACTAACTCCTCCTATGAATTTAAATTTATGTAGGAAAGTCATATGCTTTATGCAAGATAGCTAGGCTATTATTTATTTAGAAAGAAGCTAAGTCCTTATACTCACTCCCTAAAGAGACTAGATCATGTAAGGGCATGTTTCCAGTGACCTAAATTTAATGAAAATCATATTACATGTTATTTTCATTTTGGACAATCATTTGACTCAAGCTTATAAGATTCATATGCCTAATGCATGAGAAGTATGATTATTGGCCAAAATCAGTGAGAAAGGAGGAGGTGTGTTTCCACCATGGCTCTCAAAGGTCAAGCCAAGTTTCTCTGGCAAAGGTGGATGCCCTCCAATCAAGAGTGAAAATAAGATGCATTTGTGCATGATGTTATAAAATAAATACTCATCCAACTAAGGGGTTGCTAGATCTTTTAACTTGATTTTTAGCATAAGCTTTTAGGTGAGGTTATGAGCTCTTTATTTTAATTTTTGAATTGTTAAATTTGGTAGAAGTTTTATTTTTTCCTAAGAGCCTAATCCACATCCAGGCCATACATCAAGCAAGGAAGAAACTAGGAAAAGGATGCCATATTAATGCACAAACTAAATAAATCATCAATCAATCTATAAAGTTAACGTGAAAGAATAAGAGGCTATTTGTGGTCAGGCACCACCGCACAAACCCGAAAACAAATTGAAGCTCTAACCTTATACAACCTGATTACAAATGAATTAAGTACAATTTAAGCAAGGAATTCATTATTATGGGGTCTTCAAAGCTTCATTTCTTCATTCTTCTTTTTCTTTTCTTTCTTTTCTTTTGGTTCCTTCTTTGGATGGTTGGAAGTTCAAAGGATTCACATGGTGCATAAGATGAGATCTTATAACCAATGCTCATCCTAAACCCTCATAACAAACATTCCAAAATCCTAATTGCAAAAATACATGAAAAGGAAAAGTAAATCTAACTAACACCTGCAAAATAGAGATTAGCTAAACAAACCATACAAATCCCAAGTATGTATATTAGACTTAGCACCCCACACATGGGTAACCAAGTCCACCTGGCCTATTGGATTATGCTTAGGTGGTATGAGCACGCACAAAAAAAGCTTATATTTTATTACGCTTAAGCACAATCCCTTGTAGAAAACCAAAATTAGACTAAACCATCCTACCACTCATTCTATGCATATTCACTCTAATATCTAGACTAAAACATATATCACAAAAAAAATCAAACATCAATCCATGCACCACCCTAACCTAAAGCTAGAAGTGGTGACTTAGTCTAATGTATATTCTTAAGAAGGTTTGTGTGGTATGCTTAGCTATGATTTTAAGGTTTGGATTTCTCTAAGTGTGAAGATGTTCAACTTAGATGGGTGGTTTCATTTAAGTGTTTTGTTGATTTGGGTTGATTTTATTTTGTATTTTTGGTTTGGTTTAAATGAATCATACAATAAATTACTAAGTTTTAAAGAGAGGGAAAAGTGAAGAGAACTTTTCTTTCCTTCCCTACCTTATGTAATTTCTAAAGTGGATTCATGTTTAGTTTTACTTAGTGAATTTTTTATTATGTATTTTAATTAATCCTAAGTTTATATCAATTCTAAACAAACCTATTTAAAAAGAAAGGCATTTTAAGATTAAGTAAAGTGAACTAAATTCACAAAACACACATCACTTCATTTCTTTCCCAACATGTATAGCATGCATATGGATGCATCCTAAGCATATCTATACATACAAATGAGAATGTTTGGTACATTTTATGATGAATGTTAAGTTGTTTAATTAGGAAAATTTGAATACTCATGATGCTTGATTTTAATTAAGTAGAAAAGGAGTTTCTTATCCAATTTGCATATGCACACATGAATATATGAAAGGCATATGTGAGTACGATGCCATTGTTAACTATGTGTATAAGACCTACTTAGGGCTACTTAAAAGTCTCACAACCCTTGTCTAGACTAATATACCACTTTCCTTAAATACAAGCATATGTACCAAAGAAATAAATGAAAAAGAAAAAAGCAAAAGTTTGTACTTGATTGTCTATTTTGTTTATGCAATTTATATGTACAAGTGTAGATATCCTTCTTAAGTAATAGCATAGGAATAAATAAGAAATGGAATTAGGCAAGTGCTTGGTTCTTTTCAAATAAACTAAACACTTTACCAAATCCTATTCAAAACTATACTAAAAGAGGGGAGAAGGAAAACTACACTAAGCACATCCTTATATTTTACTCACATGCAAGCTTATAAATAAAATATAAGTAACACACTTTCAATTTTGGTAATTGATTCACATATTTTGAAAATAATTTGTATTTAATAGTAATAATAGCTAGTCATATTTCTATTTTTAGCCAAAACATGCAATTTGACATAAAAGAAACATTTCACTTTCATTTTTTTATTTTTGAAAAGAATGAATGCATGAAATTCATATGAAATACACATTTAGCATGTTGGTAAGGAACAAAAATGATGAAATCATATAAACACATCCACCCTAATTAATTCCTAAAGACAATCTTATGAAATAAAAAAGCTTAAAGAAAATCAAATTATTTTTAAAGAAGGTTTGGATTTATTTTGAGTTTAGTTTAATTTGAGAAGTGTGAGGTGATTTTGCTATTCCTAACCTATTCCCACATATGTTGCTTGTTTTATTTTAATTTTTTTAGGTGATTAGATGATTTTTATATGTTGATTAGGTTAGGGTATGAATTAAGCATAATTACTTACCTATACCACCTTAGCATAGTTAATTAAATAATTATGAGCCAATGAGATGACATAAAATCTCACAAGGAATTTAAATTTGCAATGCACCTAAGAAGAAAAGGGCCTAATGTAATTTGGCTCATGATTAATGATTAATTAAACTAAGGGGTTTTACCTTAAGTAATTTCATAACCTCCCCTCACACATGTGAGTTGAGCTTTGATTTCCTTAATGTACTTAGGCTCTTGAACACCTAAGCATCTATCCAAGATAGATTAATTAAGTTCTGAAATGTTTTAGAATTTTATGAAATTAATTAAGGGGTAATTAGTGAATTAACCCTGAATTAAGGGAGAAAAAGGGGTTTAGGAATATCTCAAGGAAAGCATCCCAAAATTATTCCCTAAACTTCATACATACTTAGTCAAACCTTAATTGACTTAATCAGAGGGTTAAACCATTAATTATGCCCTTAATTAAGCCTAATTATATTAAGGGAGTGATTAAGGAATGAACTAGCAATTCCCTTAATTAAGCCACCAATAAATCCCAAAAACATTATGAGAGGAAGGAGCCATCCCACTAATTAAGCACACAAAGTTTGGGATTAATTAGAGGAGTAATTAAAGGGTAATTAGTAAATTAACATTCCCAATGAAATCCAAATTCAGAGAAAATAACTATCCATAATCAATTAAAATTAATTTTAAAATATTCTATATTTAATTATCTTTCATATGCAATTTATTTTATCTTTTTCTAATTTTTACACTTAGATATGAATTTAGGAAGATTTGGTGATTAATTATAAATTAAATAATCCTTAATTATATTATTAATCTCATCGGCACCATGTGTGCCGTTGACAAGGCATGCACTTTACACATGGCACAATGAGATTGGGTACTTAACCCATCACATCATAGCGTAGCATGGCAGCGGCCCCACGTGCTTTGCCCTCAGCCATCCAATCAAGGATTGGATGGTTGAGATTAAAGCCGCGGATCTAAGGGAGGAAATTTTGGATGCTATGCATTTTAATCTCGACCGTCCATCCAAAATGCACGGATGGATGGCCAGAGATTCATCCCTATAATCCTCTATGAATCATGGAGACCATCCATGTTTGAGGCCATGATTTGAGCTCTATTGAGCTCGGATTGGAATGAAAATCAACCCACACCATCTAAGCATGAGTAAAAGAACATCAAATGGCTAGATCAACCTATTGAAATTCACTTCACAAAGGACCAACATACATTGAACTTGAAAAAATGGCATACCTCACCAGGTGATCACCGCTCATTTCTTTCTGGAGAAGCTTCATCTAGAAGCTTTGAAGTTTGGAGGCTTTGAAATTGAGTGGATATTTCTATGGGTCAAGTCCTCCTTTCCTTGAGCTCAGCCTTGATCGAATTGGATCCTCCCTTGCCTTTGGAGCTTGGGAAAGAGCTTGGGCAAGTTTGACTTGGTCCTCTGATTGAGCTTGGAGAAGGAATTGGGTTGATGTTGAGTGTGAAGTAAATTCAAATTTCAATGGAGCTCCCCTATTTTCAAGTGATGAAACTGAGAAAATCAAGTTTTAAACTCTCTAGAGAAGCGGGGAAGACTCTCTAAGGCTCTGAGTTCCTATGCTTCCAATCGAGAGAAGATTGAATTGAATTAGGGGAGTATCTCCCTCAGCAATGGTCAAGAAGGATTATGCCATTTTGATCAATACACCTCATGCAAATGAGTTGGTTAGGCTATTTTGAATTGTATGTGGTTCGATTTTGGAGAAGGAGTGGGTTGTCATGTGCTTGAATTGAGTGTAAGGAGGATTTCCAAGTGGTCATTTCAATGGGATTATAGGTTTGGCCATTGGCTAACTTGGCTGACCCAAACCCATTGGGTTGTGCACCACACACCCCTAGTGTTCACTTGATCCACTAAGAGAGTGCTAAGTGGTTATGGAGAGGATTTGACCAATTTCCAATTGATTTGGCCAAAATTTACCCTATGGCCTAGGGTAAAATGGTCATTGACCTTGATTTAGTTTGGGCATGTTTGATATGATGAGAAAATAGGTTTGACCAAGTTTCTTGGATTTGGAGTTGGTTTGATGTGATTTGGCTCATGTTGACCCATTTAGGTCAAAATGGGTCAACTTGGGTCAAGTTGTTGGTCAAATTGGGTCAAACCAAGGTTGGGTCAAGTTCATATGACCATTTGAAATGTTTTGGTGGCTTTGGTTTGATTCAATTTGTTTTAGGTTTGAATTTGGTTTATATGATTTCATTTAGGTCAAATGGGTCAACTTGACCCATTTGACCTATTTGAGCTAGGTCATGGGTAGATTTAGGTTTGGTTGGTCATATGAAAGGGATTGGTATCTTTGTTTCCAATCAATTTTGGTTAAGTTTGAATTTGGCTTAACTTGAACCCTTTAGGTCAAGTTGGGTTCATGGTCAATTGGGCTAGGTTGGGTCTAGTTAGCCAATTAGAACCTTGGTTAAGTTCAACAATCATTTTGGAATGAACTTGACCCATTGGTTTCATAGATCAAGTTTTGACATATTTTGACTTTTTAGGTCAAGTTAGGTCAACTTGGGTCAAGTGGCCAATTGGGCTAGGTTAGGCTCAAATGTTGGCTTGGTCAAGTTCAAATATTGATCATGAATGAACTTAGATCATTTGTTTCAATAAATTTGCCCTATAGTGGATTTTGGCTATGTTGGTTTCATTTTGGCTAAGTGTTGACTTGGTCAACTTTTAGGTTTGACTTAGTTTGACCCAATTTGAGTGATTGATCATCTCATGATGATTGTCATGATGAGAGGTTTAGGTGGGCTTAGTTCAATCCAATTTGGTTAGATTAGAATTTGGCTCATAAGGGTACTTTAGGTCACTTTGGGTCAAGTGAGCCTAAATGGGTCAAATGGCTTAGTGAAAGCTTGATTTGAGTTTGATTGAACTAACAGATGGACTTATGATTGAAATATAAATCCTTTTGCAAGTGGTTTGAAGTCAAATGGGTTTTAATTCATTTAACAATTTCATGTTCAAATGAACATGACTTGGGTTTGATTTTTTTTTGAATTGAGTTTTGGTTAAGTTATTGAAGTTTTTATTTATATTTGTATTCATGATTGTAGGATTGATTGAATCATGAAGGAAAATCAAGGGTTTGGCTTGATTTGAAATTGATTTGGCTAAGTTCAAGATTTTGACTTGAAAGGCTTAGGTTTGATTTTGGAGTTGGTTTTGTTGTTTGAATTTATATTTCATTTATATATGTGAATATAAATGAGAATATAAATGGGTTATGAGAAAATTTCATGAGTTTGAAGTGATTTGTACATGATCTAGGCTAAGTCCTTAAGAGAAAATCAAAGTGACTTAGAAGATTTGTGATTTAAATTTGAATTTTAGGATTTTTTTAATTGATTTGAATTTATATTTCATTTATATATGTTAATATAAATGAGAATATTAATGTGTTATAAGAAAATTTCATGAATTTGAATTGATTTAGATTTGATTTAGGCTAAGTCCATGAAAGGAAATCAAAGGACTTAGGAAAGATTTGGAATTTAGAATTTGGATTTTGGATTTTATTTGATTGATTTGAATTTATATTTTATTTATATATGTGAATATAAATGAGAATATAAATGAGTTGTGAGAAATTTTATTAGTTTGAATTGATTTGAAGATGATTTAGGCTAAGTCCTCAAGAGGGAATTAAGGACTTAAGAAGTATTCGAAATTTGGAATTTCAACTTTGGATTTCAATCATGGATTTCAATCATGGGTTTCAATCATGTGGCATTGATTTGAGTTTGGAGAAAATTAATTAGGCTAGAATTGGTTTAGGTTTGATGTTGATTTGATTTGGAGTTTAACTTCAAGGAAGGCAGTGAAGAATGTGGTTCAAGCTATAGGATAGGCAAATTTTTCTAACACCCCTAAGGCATGATCTATTCCTATGGCTAACTCTTCTAAGTCTCTAGGGTTAGGTTGAGTGTCCACCTAATCACTAGATGTGTCTTAAGACTAAGGATCCCATCAAATCTAAGAGAGGTCATATGTCTAAGATGGAGGGTTTGAGAGCTCATCCTAAAAATGAGGTCAACAAAGGGAGCCCAATAGGTGTGGTGTGACTAACAAGGAACACCATGATGTTGACCAAATAACAAACACAAATGATCACAAGCACTAATGAGATGATCTACTCCTAACCCGAACTGTAATGTGGCTCTACTTATGTCGACATAGAGGGAAGGAGGATCCACTAGATAGAGTATGAACTGCTAAGGGTTCAAGTCATCCACAAGGGGATGAGAGGTTTGATTTGATTTGAGTTTTCCGGGGAGAAATTTGATTTATTTAATTAAGTCTCACAGAAGAAGATTGAATTGGTCTTTATTTTGGATTTTGAGATGGACCCCGCTGGTTTAATGGATGCTAAAGTAGAGCCATGGAGGCCTAGACCAATTGATTTACCAATCCAAAGGGGTAGACTAAACATAGTTGGACTAGCTAACCAAAGGGATGTCTTTCGATGCAACAACTATACTAGAAGAAAGTGTGGTAGACTTACATCCTCCAAAGTAGGGACCACATCGGGTAATCTTGGTGAGGCAATAGATTGAACCCAACCTAAGGTCACTATGAGTGAATGCGGGACTTAGATCAACTCAAAGATATGAATTTCATTTTTAGATTTGTTTTATGGATTCCATTGGTTTGTGATAGATCATAATGAAGGAGCTTATCACCATCTATTTATTGAATCAAGAGATGTCCGATGGGAGAACTATCTAACCAAAGGAGTGCCTTTCATTTATGATGATCATAAAGGGTAGAATGCTCAGGACTCACATCTTCCACTACAAAGACCATTGGGGTAATCGTTGCTTTGACAATAAATCAAACACCTAAGGTGCCCATCGCCATATAATCATGCTAGAAAGAATGCATCATAGTTACATCTTCCAAAGGAATGACCGAGGTAACCTACTTTAAAAAAAATAGATTGAACCCAACCTAATGACTATGGAGAGAGTGACTGGACTCTCAACTGTAGTGCAATTCTATAGGGAGTTACGACACCGCCTCTAAAGATGGGATGCGCTTGGGAAAAGAGGCCCTTTTGGGGCTAGAATTCTAATCCACAAGAAAAAATTAATTTATTTTGTTTAGTTATTTTATCATGGACCTTAGTTTGTGGGATCAAACTAGAAGAAGGAGCTTATATCGCCTAGACCTATCTCAAATTTATCAACTGGGAGAATCATGATATCTCCAACCATGGGTGGTTACTTGGGACTATCCAACCCAAGAGTAACCTGAGTAATGTCTAAATGGGGTCTTAAAGGACGTGATCCAAATAGAATGCAGACAGGGAGAGGGGCCGCTAAGGGCTTAATCCAACACCCTAGAAAAGATGACATGGCTAGTCATATATCCTATAGGTATTCGGTGTCCAACTCAAGGAGAAAGCTTGGGGAATCACATCTTCCAAGAGTGGTGTACTCACCGGGTGAGTCGCTATCAACATAGGGAACATCAACCAACCAAAGGTGCCCATCAATTTGCAACAATCAATCTAGGAAGAAAGCTCGGGGACTCACATCCTCTAAATAAGTGACCAATGGGGTGACATACTAGCGAGGTAGCATGTAGACCCACCTAGAGCATCTAATGAGTGATTGTCACAAGGGGCCCCACATAAAAAATAGGAGATGAAAGATTTGTGATTATTTTGTGCATGTGCTAAAAGGAAAAGGATGCCTCTGGGACTCTTACACCTACCTTAAAACATGCTTGGGGATTTTGATGGGACAGTGCCATAGATGGCAACCAGGAATTCCCACCAAGGATGTCGCTTTCTCTCACCTAACTTAGTTATGCTAATTAAAATAGGATGCCTCTCGGGTTCTCTTACACCTATTCTAATAGCGCCAGGAGATCGTGTTTATGTTGTGAAAGAGGGATAGGATGCCACTGCGAGACTCTTACACCCACCCTAAACACATCACGATGGATTCAAAAGACAAGCAAATAATGCTTCGAAAGAAGAGAAGATTTTGATGAGCTGATTTATTTCATGGGTAATATTTCTTTAGATAGAGCCCATTAATTGGAAGCATCAGGTGTTCCCATTTACAATCAACGATAAGATCCTCCAAGTAGCCTTCTATGACATATTTCCCAAGTGGGTTTAAACTTTCCTCTCATCTTTTGATGGGCAACAATTGGTCCCTAGACTAACACAAGTTCTCTTACGAAAGACCTAGGGGACGCTTGTTCTAAGCTTGAATCATTTGGCCTTATACAACTGAGATTTTGGCATGTGGTGACTCTCCAAACCATCAAGCTCTAACCTAGAACTTTGCATTCTCGCTTTATAGTGATCTTGCTACCAATGCTATTCTTAGAGGGGAGTTGAACTTTTAAAGGTAGAATTACTTTGGGCCCATACCAAGGAAAATGTGTGACTGAAAGGAGTTCAATGTGGTGTATGGCTTTCAACTAACCCTCATTCCACCACTTGTTTCATCAAGAGTCTTTAGTATTTGGATGAGAGTTTTATTGAATGCTTCCACATTTTGTAGTAGATGGAGTATCTCCAATCTATATCATTTCTTTTGGCAAAGCTGATCTTGGTGCTTTGAATGCCATTATGATATAATTCATCGACAACCTATACATATATGGTTCCTAAAAATTGAAGCACATGAGATGTGACCACTGAGTGATTGCCTCCACCCACTTGGAAAAGTAGTCGCTGGTAGTTAAGATGAACCAATGCCCCTTGGAAGAAAGAGATCGACCATCCACAAGCAAGTTACTAACACTCAAATGGCCATGAGTTAATGTTGTGTATGGTTTGTGGAGGACCACACCATGTATTTAACACCATGGCATCTAGCTATATCCATGTAGTTCTAATCGCTAAAGTATCCTTGCCGATCTTCATCTTCATCTTCAAATGATATGCTCTGATGAAATGTACCTCGCCATAATACCAGCTTCATGTTGTCTAACAACAAACATTTGGTCAAAAGATGCATCCATCAACAAGTAGGAGAGAGCTCTCTATTTCACATGGGCTTATGACTTTTCTGGGTAGTTTTCGTTCAAATAGTCTATGAATGGTTGCTCCCTAGCTCCTTTTGTCTTTGGCAATGGCAACCTCCCCTTCAAGAGAAAGTCTTGATGAGTTCATCAATAAGGAAGGACTTATTTATTTGGATCCTTATTGAAATGGACTCATCTTCTATTACGCCAATTTTGGTAAGTTTGGCTGTGATCTATCTTGCTCGGAATCTTGTAGATGATGACTAGAATTTGGGGCAATAAATTTCATGGTATACTGGTAATGATGAAGCTTGGTTTGAGAACTTGTAGGACCACAATCGATTGATGACCAATTGAGAATCCTCAAAGATGTTAATGCTCTTCACGACAAGTGATGGCTAACTTGACCTACAATCAAAGCCTCATTCTTATTTCATATTGTGGGTTAAAGATAGTATAAAATCTCATTACATGTCAGAGTTAAGAGAACTATTCCTACGCCTTTCCGGAAGAGTAGATCGTGGTGCTCTTTATGAAAAGAAGCTACCATCAAAATAATCATGGTATTGTTAACCTCCCAAGTTCATGATTTGTCATGGAGATCATCACAAGAAAATATGAAGTGTGTGATGCTAAGAAATCGTTTATCCTTTTACCACAAGGGTACATATGATATCAAAGACATACCATCATTCAAATGATAGTAATGTCTGTCAAGATACTGTAATGGATTGGTTCTAAATCAAGTTCACCTTATGAGAAATCATGTAGCATAGCTTTTGAGAGGCAAAGATCAAACCTAGGCAAATACTCAAGTGGATTGTTTTAAGCAAGAAGAATAAGATGATGGCGAGGTACCAAAGAGCATTCTCCTTCCCTTCATCATGGAAGAACAGCACCAAGAGAGTCATCTAATGTAGAGAGAGGATGTGTGGCTTGCAAGATGGGCTGCTAGAACTCTTCACCAAATGCATGTCTTCAAAGTATGTGACACTTCATCCCACTGAAATTGGCATCCTTGATAAGTGCTAAAATGGTTTGATCTCGATAAGTTGGAAATAAAGCATGTTAGATGCCAACAATCCTTGGAAGGATGAGCGGATCTAGTTAAACTCTGAGGTGGCATTTCTAAGATAGCTTTAATCTCAGATTATTCCCTAGACAACAAACTCACCTTACAATGCACACTTCGTGTGATTCATTTTAAGGTTATATTTCTTAAGCTTCAAAATCTACTCAAGTCAAGAGATTCTCTTTACTCTGACCATTAGATAATCAATGTAGCACTCAACCATGGTGGATGAGTTTGTTAAAGATCCAGTCATCATGGTATGTAGCCAAGATTTTAAGAAGGCATGACCCTATAATAGAATTTTGATCATGGTTTGAAAGCTTTCATCGGAGACATTTTGATTTGGTTTATCATGACCCATCCATGAAAGAGAAAATTACATTAGATGAGGTGATTCCACCATTAATCTATAAGGAAACTCATCCTTAGGACATGCCTTATTTAAGTCTCAAATGCATATGCAAATTTGGCCATTCTTCTTCTTAATTGGGATAACATGCTAACAAATAAGATATTTTCCTTCCACATGAAAAGCAAGATCGATCATTCTTTGATAGCGTTAGGATCTATTGCTAGCTTGTTGACCGCTAATGTCGAGAGATATATTCATCCTATGTGAAGCAATCTTTAAACTCGGCCAATAGCCTAACTAAGTCATTATTTCTTCATTCAGAATGATCACGTGTATGGATCTTCATCTTGAGGTTGATTTCTTGCTTGTCAATTATTGAATGAATCTCTTCTTCAAATTCTAGATATTTAATTGGATCATCTATCATCTAAGATTTCTAAACACATATCATTTTGGTGTTGTGAAAAGAACATGACTCCAAATGATTGGAATAGCTAAAGTAATCATCATCATTCTCTGGACACACTATAATAATCCTACTCTTTATTATGCTTCCTTGTATTGTTCCATGATTTTCAAAGTACTCGACCTATGCCTCTTCATGTATCTAAACTCAAGTATGATTATGAACAAAGGTGAGTAAAAGTCAAATGGTAATTCCATTAATTCTTTAAATGAATTCTCCTCAAGTTTTACATCAACTGATGAGGAGGATGATCCAGAATCTCTTGTTCATATCACCGGAAGACTTGGGGCTTCTAACTACTAAACCTTCAAATTTTGAGATGAAAGTGTGATAAGGTTCCCAACTCCAAAATAGTCTCAATAAAATACTTTGCTTTGTCTGAGGCCCGCCTTTGTCACCATCCGGGAAAGTCACTAATGGAAGTGGAGGGGGGAACCAATCATTAATATCTCATCCACCCAGCAAGATTCCAAGTCTACAGAATAGAAGAGTACTCTATGAACATGACCCCTATTGATGAGCAAGTGGTCTTCCATATCTGCTGGAGGTTGAGTCACCCACATGTCCATATGATGGAATGACTGTGGAATGTGACTGCATCTACTTATTCTTCACCTCTCTTCTTGTTCAATTTGATTTTCATTTTTCTTTTCTTTTTCTTTTTCCTTTCTTTTCTTCATTTCATTTTTTTTTTAAATTTGAGTTTTATCCAAGTTCATGAGAAATGGTGTTGAGAAGATAGAGGTATCCTCATAAATCTCAACCTTTCTAATAAAAATGGTTTTCATCTCCAGAGGCATCCCATCCTTTCTAACTTGATGCATGATGGAGAGAGGATTAATTATCTTATTTTGATGTATCCAAGGCCTAGAAGTGGTGAATAAGTATTCAAATCAAGATGTAAAACTTGTACCTTTTCCTATCTCCAAGGTAACACTAGAACCCAAAGTGGACACCTTGTTCATGTCCTCAACATCATCCACCTCGTGAGTGTGGAGATGTAATCAAGCATGGGTCTTTGACTCATAAAGATGCACCTCGATCAATGAGAACTCAGCAAGTCTAATCCCATGTCAAGTGATGTGAGGGATCCCAAAATAAGGTCTCTTGAGTGATCTGGCCAAGAGTAAGTATTTCTAATCAAGAAGAGTGACAATGATTCCTCATCTCTTTGGATAAGATAAGGTCATTGTAATGTTAGCTTATGGAAACTTTTAGATGAGAGAGGACTTTGTAGTCCACCTTGGATGATCCTCCACAAGCATATCTGGGTGGAGCATCTTATGGAGGGCCAACCTCTATACCAATGACTCTTTTGGTAGGTAGAACCCACTAGGAGGTTGGCTTCTGATCTGGTGATAAGGAGGTTCAAAAGCCTACCTTTCTCTCCTATGGGACCCTCAAATGGAATGATTCCAAGTCTATCTCAAGAGGTGAACTCATAGCATTTGAGTAGAAAGTCCAACTCTAATTTGAAGAAGATCAAAATTATTATAGTTATTTTGACTTGAAGAGTATCATGGTAGACAACCCATGAAGGGACATGATGTAATTCAAGAGCTTTTATTTCAATTTCTTAGATTGATAGGTGTGAGTAGAAATAAAGTAAAGTGTTGTAAGGGATTTGATGACCTTATCCACCGATGAGTTACTAGAAGAAGAAGAACTAGCAAAGTAGGAAGTCAGAAGGCTACAACAAGTAGTCCGAGGTCGACTCGTGGTGCGCCATTGGGCTATCACACTTCAGCTCTTATTCTCTTTCCCATCACTCTGCAACATGACCTTCCTTGATGTTGGAGGTCACTCTCCACAAGGAAAGTTTCTGATCTTCTAGACAATCTTTGAAGTTTTGATATGAGATATCCTAACCTTTTTGTTTGAAGAATCACAAGTATCCCCAAGGGATTACTAATGAACTGGATGGTTGTTCCATAAGAATTCCTTTGGGATAACTACAACATCCATCTTGAAGCTATCAAGCCGCCCTTAAATATGAATGAATCCCAAAAACATGACTTAGATAGGTGGTAAGCAAAAGTTATCATGGCTTTGCCCACTTCTTTATCTCCTAGGCTCTGTAGCTAAAAATCTTTAAGAGATTCTTAAAGATCTTCCTACCTTTCTCAAATCAATAAGGTTTGTTGAGTTTATCCAAAAGAGTAGGACCATATTGCTTGGGTATGTGTGTTTATTGTTCCAATGATATAAAGGAGGCAATGATGTCCATAAATTTGTGGAGGCCAAATCCTCAATGGTGGTGAGATCAAAGCGTGAGTTCTCTCACCGATCTACTTGTTTCCTTATCCATGTCAAGCCAACGCTTTCTTCTCATGACCTTCATGACTTCTTGAAACTAGTCTTGAAAAGGAAATTGTTTGGCCTCCATACACTAGCCACCAATTAGCTTCTCAAATTTTGATGGTGAAACCCTTAGCATGAAGGGCCATGGATATTCTCTAAGAATCTCACATATGTCGCCAGATGGTTTATTTCATACTCTTATGCCCATCGATAATATAATCAGGAGTAACGTGTTGTGCTCATGAGATCCCTAGAAGCCCCTTTATGAGCTCCAGTAAAACTTTTGATAAAGAGTTGCCCCAACTCAACAAATATATCTTTCAACCATTGGGAAGTTCAAAGATGACAATCAGCTATCAACTAGGCTACCAACAAAGAGGCAAAATAAAAATATCGCCGCATGACATTGCATAAATTCTCTAAAGTGATTATATACTCCTCTTTCCACGCCATCAAAACACGAAGGAAGGTGGCAAGAAACCCTGATCATCAATCACTCTGTGTAGGTCAACCCTTTGAACTATGATCCTAAGCTTGAGCCACGCTTCCTCACCTTGCCACCATGGGTTCTTTTCTCCTATATGGAGGTTTTCATGGCCTTCCTATACATGCTAGTGCTACCTTGCATGATAGAGGTAAGGTCTTAGCTGGGTCCAAGACATGCACTAACTCTGGCTGATTAATCTTAGTTGTAGTAGGATGAACTGCTGAGGCTTATTTCTGAAGTAGAGATCGCTAACAAGTCCTCCACTCATCTTATCTATTTGTTCATCTTTTTGCTTTAACCGATATTGGTGTTGTTAATTGTGTCTTCCTACTCAGCCTCATCACCTTCCTTAACTTGTTGCTCTCTGAGGAGGGATCCCCTAGTATTTACCATGCAAACCTCGCCTGAGTCTCCGAACAAATCATCTTCATTGGGATCAAAGCTGATCTTCTCCTCATTAGACCAATCGTATCCTAAGATCTCCTTCATTTCTATGAAATAGTGAGCTACTCTGTCATCTAAAGAGATCTATTGAAAGGTACAAATGCTTTCTCGGTAATGGGATCCACATCATGAACTAGAGGCATCGCATCTCCCTACTACTGCAAAATCAATCCTGTGAGGATTGTACTCGCTAGAAGAAATGCACTCCTGGCTATCATTGACTCTGAAATGGGTGACACTCCTACGAGGCTCTACTATCATGGGTTCAACTGGGCTATCATCTCCTCCCTCTGCAACTACTGCCACCATCTCTATTGAACTGGTGGTGTTGGTGAAGGGATGACCACTATGCTTCGGGGTCGCCATTCCTCCACACACCAAGCGGGTAGGGTCGAGCAGAGAGCTCCTCCATATAGGTAGTGTAGATGGAATGGAATCCTTTGGCCATAGCTAGATTACTAATGGGATTCTCTTCTCCCCGGATGTGGCCTTCATGGCCTTCGGTGGAAATGGAGATGCTGCAATAAGAATGGGTGATGGTGGACGGGAGGTAGAGCGGTGTAGTGGAGACACCACCGACTCTCTCAGAACAGGGACCCTCTTCCTATTATGGTTCATCCCTATAAGCAAAATACTATCTATGTGATCGACGCAGTGAATCGTGAGAAATTAATGAGTGCGAGGACACTCCACCAAACCTCGCCTCTCTCTAGTGATCAGCTAGTGTCCTCTCGCCCTCTCCTATCATAGATGTTTCCCCACACTATGGGGATAATAGATCCCAAATTGAATTGAGCTCCAAACTCAGAACATCCGTAAGCGCCAACGCGTAATCAATGAGGTCGGCATACACCTCCTCCTAGCTAACTCTTGTACTAAACCATTGGTGGAGGTGAAGTGTAGATCCACCTAGCATCCTCTCTATCAGACCTAGAGAGAGGATGGAATGGGTTCACTATAACTAGTGGGGAAATCAGAGTTAGCACCTCCTCCACAACTGACCATGTAGCGGCCTCCATCTCCCAGGAAATATGTGTGTGATACCGCTTAATCATGTGGTTTTTTATTCCTCCTCTAAGTCCTGGTAGGGTGAGTGGAGTAAGAACTAGACCCAACCTTAAAAGTTGGGGAGGCAATCTCTGGGATCAAAGGAGCCTTACCCTTAGAGGGTGCTAATGAGTGGGTGCAGCCCTGCTAGGCAAAGACGAGAAACCATAGGATGCACTAAGACTATTGCTGATTCTGGTACTTTCACTACCTTCCTCTTCAGAGAGGGGATATTAGAGTGAGAGATCAATCAATGACGCCTGCCACTGGTCCTACTAACACTTGTAAGGGGAGTACCCTCGCAGGTGATCCTTGTCCCTCGAAACCACTACCAAAATAGATGAGATGGGTGTAATCAGCTCGAGGGAGATTGGCTGATCCAAGGCCAAGTCCATGCCATAGGGGAAAGTAAACACAAATTTCTATGAAGCTGCCATTATAGTCAACTAAAAATTGAAAACTAAACTATAGCTACAACTAAGATTGATGCTGAGAATTTGCAATGTTGGAAACAAACTTGGATCAAATTTTTGTATTATTGACTTCTGAATTTGAATTTAAAATTTGAACCCACATCCAACATCTTGGAAGTGTTAAGTGGGGTTCAAATGGATTTAGAGAGGATTTAGAGATTTGATTGGAAAGAGGAATTTTTGAATATGAATCCAATTTCAAAAAATTTGGGTATGTTGAAAATGGGTTTAAATATTTTAGAAAGACACTTCCAAAGGTTCATTTTTGAAATTAGATTTTGATTTGAGGACCCTTTGCTTTAACAAATTTGAGTATGTTAAAGTAAGGGTCAATTGGTTTTATTTTTGATTTGATATTTTGGAATTCACTCACTTAGCAAATTTGTGCTAAGTGAGGTGTTTGAAAATAATTTCTTTTCTTTGGTTGTTTTATCTTGTAAATTATTGGTGATTTTGAAAATTGGAATTCCCACTTAGCAAATTTGGGTATGCTAAGTGAAGAACCCAAGTGTGTTATGTTTTTTGGAAATTTTTTGGAAATTTTATGAAAATAAGGTTCTTAGCAAATTTGAGTATGCTAAGAAAATCCTAAAGTGTTTCATTTGTTTTGGATATTTTGATTTTGAAAAGTAGGATCCTTAGCAAATTTATGTATGCTAGGGAATCGATGTGTTTCATTTGATTTTGATTTATTTTGAAAATTAGGAGATCCTTAGAAAACTTATGTATGCTAAGGGAATCCTAATGTGTTTCTTTTTGGTTTTGATTGAAAGTGGAGACTTCACCTTAGCAAATATGGTATGCTAAAAATGAAGTTCCACTTAATTTTGTGAAATGGAAATTTTACTTAGCAAATTTGAGTATGCTAAATAAAATTCCAAAATATGTGTTTAAAAATCTTTTTATGTTTTGGTTTTATTTTGAAGATGGAAGCTTCACTTTAGCAAATTTGGTATGCTAAAGAGTGAAGTTCCAAAAGTTGGAAATTTAGTGCAGTGGAAATTTCATTTAGCAAATTTGAGTATGCAAAATGAAATTTCAAAAGTGTTTTACATTTTTGTTTTGGATTTTGAAAAGGGGAGACTTCATTTCAGCAAATGGGCTAAATTGAAGTTCCAAATATGTTTTAAAAATTTTTATGGAATTGATATTTCACTTAGCAAATTTTGAGTATGCTAAATAAAATTTCCAAAAGTGTGTTTTAAATTTTATTTTTGGAAAAAGGGAGACTTAAATTTAGCAAATGGGATATGATAAAATGAAGTTTCAAATGTATTTTGAAAAATTTTTTTTGTTGATTTTTGAAAAGAGAGATTTCCATTTAACAAATTTGGGTATGTAAGATGGAAAACAATTATGTTTCATTCTCCAAAGATGTATATTTTGTGTGTGATTGTTGCTGTTTGAAAGAGGAAATCCCAACCTAATCATATGTGGAATTTGCTAAGTAGGATTTCAAAGTGATGTCATTTTATTTGGAGATGAAATTTTCATTCAACAAATTTGGGTATATTGAATGGAGATAATCATATGTGCTTTTGAAAATTTTAGAACTTTCATTCAATAAGTATGGGTATATTGAATGGAAAGGTTCATATGTGCTTTTTTTTTAAAATTTATTTTTGATTTTTTTTGAAAATGAGACCTCCACCCAATAAGTGTGTGTATATTAAATGGAGAGGTTTCATATGTGCTTTTTGAAAATATGAAAATCCCAACCTAACACATGTGGAATGTATTTGGTGGAAGTTCAAAGTTATGATTTTGCTTGAAGAGGTAACATCCAATGTATTGAATGGGAAGGCCCATCTTCAAATTTTATGCTTTTGAAAATATGATTGTTGGAATTTTATTTTTGAAAATGAGGTCTTCACCAAAAATGAATTGAGTGAAGAAACTCATTTGTATTTTTATAAAATGTAATTGTTGGAATCTTATTTTTGTAAAGATGATCTTACATATAACAACCATAAAGATTGTTAGATGAGGGTGATTTAGGAAAAAGTTTGTGCAAAATATTTTATTATGTGCATTTTTGAAAGAGTCCTTTTTCAAAAAGCCTGATTTTTTATAAGGATTTATTTGTCTTTACTATTTTAGAATGAACCTTTCCTTATCATAGAAATTATAAGGGGGGAAGTCTTTAAATGTTTTCTTTTTATTAGATCTTTTTATTTTTACCCATTGGAGAACCCAACAGGGGTTTTAAGACCAACACGGGTGAGGTCCTAAAACCTAAAGATGTTGGCTAGCTTAACTTAAGGATGAAATAAGCTAAGTGCCAATAGAATGAAAGATAGTCTTGGATTCATACCAAAGTATGAACCCACTATCGATAGTTGGAGACAACGATCATTTACCAAAGATGGAGAGAGGAACGGTCCCCAGTAGAGTCGCCAAAAAATCTGTGCTGAAATATTTCTGCCTTCATCTATCCTTTTGAAGAGGATAAATAAAAATAGAAATATATGCCTTTAGTTGGGACACCATGTAGATACACAAATATTCTTATTAGGATGATTTGGTATGACATTGAGGAGAGGTGTATAATCTCAAAAGATAAAAGTCACCACCCAATAATGGACTTAATCACCTAAATAAGGACTCTAAGGACTATGGGACTTCATATGTACTAGAGATTCTTTCTCTACTTTATATGGAAAAGTAAAGTAGGGTTTATTTTAAATCAAGTTCATTAAGTTCCATACAGGGGCAAGCCCCCATAGTTAATTACATCCTAAAATGAGATCCCTTAGGAATACTCTCGATTAAGGTAAATGATCATTGTCTCTAAAGATTTCAATAGGTAGGACTATCAATCGATTAGTTTGTTTTGGAAGATCAAATGTGATTGATCAAAGAGAGGGAGTTGTTATCAAAGCTAAAGGAAGATAAATAGGTGATGCCTACGATGCTAGGAAACTTAGCGAGCATCTCAAGCTATCCTATGGTTAGGCTTTATATTTTTGAAATTGAATTATTCATTTGAGTTGACTTTTTATTAGAAGTTTTGGGCTTATAATTCCATAATACAAGATTATGGAAATACTTAAGAGGTGAGGATTTATGCTTATGGCCCATAAGGGAGAAGAAACCCTAGAACCTAAATCTAGGGAGCTTTGGCGAGGGAAAAAACATGACCTATATTTAAGGCGAAAATGGGTATTTGGTTTACCTCCACAAGAGGGGACAAACCACTTGGCTGCTTGGACTTACATCCACTTGGGGGTGGCTGCCAACTAACTCTTATAATTTTAAATTCATGTAGGCAAGTCATATGCTTTATGCAAGATAGCTAGGATGTTATTTATTTAGAAATAAACTAAGTCCTTAAACTCACTCCCTAAAGAGACTAGATCGTCTAAGGGCATGCTTCCAATGACCTAAGTCTAATGCAAATCATATTACATGTTATTTTCATTTTTGGACAATCATTTGACTCAGGCTTATAGGATTCATATGCCTAATGCATGAGAAGTAAGATTATTGGCCAAAATTAGAGAAAGGAGGAGGTGTGTTTCCACCATGGCTCTCAAAGGTCAAGCCAAATTTCTCTAGAAAAGGTGGAAGCCCTCTAATCAAGAGTGAAAATAAGATGCATTTGTGCATGATGTTATAAAATAAATACTCATCCATCTAAGGGGTTGCTAGATCTTTTATCTTGATTTTTAGCCTAAGATTTTATGTGACGTTATGAGTTCTTTATTTTAATTTTTGAATTGTTAAATTTGGTAGAGGATTTATTTTTCTCTAAGAGCCTAATCCAATCTAGTCCATACATCAAGCAAGAAAGAAACTAGGAAAAGGATGTCATCTTAATGCACAAACTAAACTAATCATCAATCAATTTATAAAGCTAATGCAAAAGAATAAGAGGCCATTTATGGTCGGGCACCACCGCACAAACCCAAAAATAAACTGGGTAGCTAAGCTCTACCCTTATACAACCTGAATTATAAATGAATTAAGTACAATTTAAATAAGAATTCATTGTTATGGGGGGTCTTCAAGCTTCATTTCTTCATTCTTCTTTTCTTCTTTCTTCTTCATTTTTTCTTTCTTCTTTGGTTCCTTCTTTTGGATGGTTGGAAGGAGGATGCTCCAAAGGCTTCACATGGTGCATAAGATGAGATCTTATGACCAATGCTCATCCTAATCCCCCATAACAAACATTCCAAAATATTAATTACAAAATACATGAAAAGGAAAAGTAAATCTAACTAACACCTACAAAATAGAGATTAGCTAAACAAATCATACAAATCACAAGCATGTATATTGGACTTAGCACCCCACACATGGGTAACCAAGTCCACCTAGCCTATTGGATTATGCTTAGGGGGTATGAGCACCTGCACAGTAAAAATAGTTATATTTTTATTATAGTGCCCCTTAAGCACAATCCCCTAAAAAAATAATGATTAGACTAAATCATCCTACCACTCATTCTATGCACATTCACCCTAACATGACTAAAACATATATATCATAAATAAAATATCAAGCCATGCACGCCTAACCTAAAGCTAGAAGTGGTGACTTAGTCTAATGTATATGCTTAAGAAGGTTTGTATGGTGCTTAGCTATGATTTTAAGGTTTGGATTTCTCTAAGTGTGAAGATGTTCAACTTAGATGGGTGGTTTCATTTAAGTGTTTTTGGTTTGGGTTAATTTTATTTTGTATTTTTCTTTGGTTTAAAGAATCCTTAAATTACTAAGTTTTAAAGAGAGGGAAAAGAGAAGAGACTCTTTCCTTCCCTACCTTAAGTAATTTCTAATGTGGATTCATGTTTAGTTTTGTTTAGTGAATTTTTATTATGTATTTTAATTAATCCTAAGTTTAGATCAATTCTAAACAAACCTATTTAAAAAGAAATACATTTTAAGATTAAGTAAAGTGAACTAAATTCACAAAACACACATCACTTCATTTCTTTCCCAACATGTATAACATGCATATGGATGCATCCTAAGCATATCTATACATACAAATGAGAATGTTTGGCACATTTTATGATGAATGCTAAGTGGTTTACTTAAGAAAATTTGAATACTCATGATGCATGATTTTCATTAAGTAGAAAAGGAGTTTCTTATCCAAATTTCATATGCACACATAAATATATGAAAGGCATATGTGAGTACGACACCATTATTAACCAGGGGTGTAAGGTAAAAGACCTACTTAGGGCTACTTAAAGCCTCACAACCTGGGATTGTCCAGACTAATATACCACTTTCCTTAAATACAAGCATATGTACCAAAGAAATAAATGGAAAAGAAAAATGCAAAATTTTGTACTTGATTATTTGTTTTGTTTATGCAATTTATATGTACAAGTGTAGATATCCTTCTTAATTAATAATAGGAATGAATAAGAAATGGAATTAGGCAAGTGTTAGGTTCTTTTCAAATGAACTAAACACTTTACCAAATCTATTCAAAACTATACTAAAAGAGGGAGAAGGAAAACTACACTAAGCACATATATTTTACTCACATGCAAGCTTATAAATAAAATATAAGTAACACACTTTTAGTTTTGGTAATTGATTCATATATTTTGAAAATAATTTGGATTTAATAGTGATAATAGCCACTCATATTTCTATTTTTAGCCAAAACATGCAATTTGACATAAAAGAAACATTTCACTTTCATTTTTTATTTTTAAAAAGAATGAATGCATGAAATTCATATGACATAGACATTTAACATGTTGGGAAGGAACTAAAATGATGAAAGCATATAAACACATTCACCCTAATTAATTCCTAAAGACAATCCTATGAAATAAGAAAACTTAGACAAATCAAATTATTTTAAAGAAGGTTTGGTTTTGTTTTGAGTTTGATTTAATTTGAGAAGTGTGAGGTGAACTATTTCTAACCCATTCCACATATGTTGGTTTTTTAGTTTAATTTTTTTAGGTGATTAGATGATTTTTATATGTTGCTTAGGTATGAATTAAGCATATTAATTACCCCACCTATACCACCTTAGCATAGTTAATCAAATAATTATGAGCCAATGAGATGACATAAAATCTCACAAGGAATTTAAATTTGCAATGCACCGAAGAAAAGGGCCTAATGCAATTTGGTTCATGATTAATGATTAATTAAACTAAGGGGTTTTAACTTAAGTAATTTCATAACCTCTCCTCACACATGTGAGTTGAGCTTTGATTTGCTTAGTGTACTTAGGCTCTTAAACACCTAAGCATATATACAAGATAGATTAATTATATTATGGAAGGTTTTAGATTTTATGAAATTAATTAATGGGGTAATTAGTGAATTAACCCATAATTAAGGATGGATTAAGGGAGAAAATGAGGTTTAGGAATATCTCAATGAAAGCATCCCAAATTTATTTCCTAAACCTCATACTCACTCAATCAAAACTTAATTGACTCAATGAGAGGGTTAAACCACTAATTAAGCCCTTAATTAATCCTAATTATGTTAAGGGAGTGATTAAGGAATGAACTAGTAATTCCCCTAATTAAGCCAAAAAAAATCCCAAGAAAATTAGGGAGGTAGGAGTCATCCCAATTAGGCAAAAGTTTGGGATTAATCAAGAAAGTAATTAAAGGGTAATTAGCAAATTAACATTCCCAATAAAACCCAAATTTAGAGAAAATAACTATTCAAAATTAACTAAAGTTAATTTTAAAATATTCAATGTTCAATTATCCTTCATATGCAATTTATTTCATATTTTTTTTAATTTTTCTACACTTTGATATGAATTTAGGAAGATTTGGTGATTAGTTAGAAATTAAATAATTCCTAATTATATTATTAATCCCATGCAGGTGTCCGACGCTACGCGCTTTACACATGGTGGTGGGATTAGTACTTAACTCATATCATAGCCACATGGCACGCTATTTCTCCTCACCATTCGATCAAGGATCAAACGCGAGATTAAAGCCATGATCCGAGGGAAGAAATTATGTTTAATCTTTCATCCATCCAAAATGCACGGATGGATAGCTAGAGATTCATCCCTGTAATCCTCTATGAGCCATGTAGACCATCCATGTTTGAGGCCATGATCCGAGCTCGATTGAGCTCAAATTGGAATGAAAATCAACCCACACCATCTAAGCATGAGTACAAGAACATCTAATGGCTAGATCAACCTAGGATTGAAATTTACTCACAAAGGACCAACATACATTGAACTTGAGCTTGAAAAATGGCATACCTCAGGAGGTGATCATTATCGATTCCCTAGGGAAGCTTCGTCTAGTTGAGATGAATTTTCAAAGTTTGGAGGCTTTAAAATTGAGTGGATGCTTCTATAACTCCTCTTGCCTTGAGCTTGACCTTGATCAATTGGATCCTCCCTTGCCTTGAGCTGGGAAAGAGCTTGGGCAAGTTTGACTTGGTCCTTTGATGGAGCTTGGAGAAGGAATTGGGTTGATGTTGACTGTGGAGTAAATTCAAATTTCAGTGGAGCTCCCCTATTTTAGTTGATGAAAATCAAGAAAATCAAGTTTCAAACTCTCTAGAAGCTTAGGAAGAATCTCTAAGGCTTGCTCGAGTTCATATGCTTCAATCGACAGGGAGACCAAGATTGAATTAATTAGATATCTCCCCTTGAGCAATCACAGAGAAGGATTATGCCATTTTTGATGAATACACCTCATGCAATGAGTTGGTTAGGCTATTTTGAATTGTATGTGGTTTGATTTTGGCCAGAGAAAGAGTGGGTGAGGTGGCCTTGTGCTTGAATTGAGTGTAAGGAGGATTTCCATGTGGCCATTTCAATGGGATTGGTCGGTTTGGCCATTGGGCTAAGTTGGGCTGACCCAAACCCATTGGGTTGGGTGCACCACACTCCTTAGTGTTCACTTGATCCACTAAGAGAGTGCTAAGTGGTTATGGAGAGGATTTGACCAAATTCCAAATGGATTTGGCCAAAATTTTTTATGGCATGGGGTAAAATGGTCATTTGACCTTGATTTTAGTTTGGGTATGTTTGATATGATGAGAAAATAGGTTTGGCCAAGTTTCATTGGATTTGGAGTTGGTTTGATGTGATTTGGCTCATGTTGAACCATTTAGGTCAAAATTATTCAATCTCGGTCAAGTTGACCAAATGGTCAAATTGGTCAAACCAAGGGTTGAGACAAGTCCATATGACCATTTGAAATGTTTTGGTGGCTTTGGTTATTCAATTTGCTTTAGATTTGAATTTGGTTTATATGATTTCATTTAGGTCAAATCGGTCAAGTTGACCAATTTGACCCATTTGACCTATTTGAGCTGGGTAGATTTAGGTTTTGGTCATATGAAAGGGATTAGTATCTTTATTTCCAATCAATTTTGGTTAAGCTTGAATTTGGCTCAATTTGACCCTTTAGGTCAAGTTGGTTCATGGTCAATTGGCTAGGTTAGATAGCCAATTGGAGCCTTGGTCAAGTTCAACAATCATTTTGGAATGAACTTGACCCATTGGTTTCAATTAATTTGGCTTAGATCAAGTTTTGACACATTTTAACTTTTAGGTCAAGTTGGGTCAACTTGGGTCAAGTGGCCAATTAGCTTAGGCTCAATGGCTTGGATAAGTTCAAATATTTATCATGAATGAACTTAGATCAATTTCAATCAATTTGGCCTATGGTGGATTTTAACTATGTTGGGTTTCATTTTGGCTAAGTGTTGACTTGGTCAACCCTTAGGTTTGACTTGGTTTGACCCAATTTGAGTGATCATCTCATGATGAGAGGTTTAGGTGGGCTTAGTTCAAACCAATTTGGTTAGGATTAAAATTTGGCTCATAAGGGTACTTTAGGTCACTTTGGGTCAAGTGAGCCTAACTGGTCAAATGGCTTTCAAAAGCTTGATTTGAGTTTGATTGAACACATATTGACTTATGATTGAAATATAAATCCATTTGCAAGTGTTTGAAGTCAAATGGGTTTTGATTCATTTGACAATTTCAAGTTCAAAGTGAACATGAGTTTGACTTTGGTTTAAATTTTGAATTGAGTTTTGCTAAGTGATTGAGGTTTGTATTTATATTTAGATTCATGACAGAATTGATTGAATCATGAAGGAAAATCAAGGATTTGGCTTGATTTGAAATTGATTTGGCTAAGTTCAATATTTTGATTTAAAGAATTGGATTTTAATCAATTTGAATTTAATTTTTGAGTTGGTTTTGTTTCAATTTATATTTCTTTTATATATATATATATATATGAATATAAATGAGAATATAAATGGGTTATGAGAAAATTTCATGATTTTGAAGTGATTTGAACATGATCTAGCAAAGTCCTTGAGAGAAAATCAAAGTGACTTAGTGGAAGTTTTGTGATTAGAATTTGATTGGATTTTTTGATTGATTTGAATTTATATTTTATTTATATATGTGAATATAAATTAAGTGATGATGAGAATTTGAATTGATTTAAATTTGATTTAGTCTAAGTCCATGAAGGGAAATCAAAGGACTTAGAAAGATTTTGAATTTGAATTTGAATTTTGGATTTTATTTGATTGATTTGAATTTATGTTTCATTTATATATGTGAATATAAATGATAAAAATGAGTTGTGAGAAAATTTTATGAGTTTGAATTGATTTGAAGATGATTTAGCTAAGTCCTCAAGAGGGAATTAAGGACTTAGGAAGTTTGGAATTTGGAATTTCAACTTTGGATTTCAATCATGGATTTCAATCATGGGTTTCAATCATGTGGAATTGATTTGAGTTTGGAGAAAATCAATTAGAATGAAATTGGTTTAGGTTTGATGTTGATTTGATTTGAGTTTGACTTGGAAGGCAGGAGGAATTTGGTTCAAGCTATGTGAAAAAATTTTTTAACACAAGGCATGACCTATTCTATGGCTAACTCTTCTAAGTCTCTGTGGTTAGGTTAGTGTCCACCTAATCACTAGATGTGTCTTAAGACTAAGGATCCCTTAAAATCTAAGAGAGATACTATGTCAAGATGGAGGGGTTGAGAGCTCATCCTAAAAATGAGGTCAATAATATCAAACTCATGGTTGAACAACAAGTGAAGGTGCTAGCAAACTTGAGGTGGTTCATCGTCAAAGAGTAGACCCTAGAGGAATTTGATGCTATCCAATATTCTAAGGGTTTTGTGCCTTTTTCAAAGTTTTGATGTGGGAACCCTCACCAACATATAGCACAATTGGACAATTGCAAAGATGGTGGCGATACATTATTGTTTCATCTCGAGTTAGTAGGCATAGCTTTTGATTGTACTTGAACTCCCAATGATTAAGTGAAAACTTTGCAGTTGGAGCAACTGTTAAGAGGTCTTAGAGCTCATAAAGGGTAAGGGTGATCTTAAGCTCAATAAATCCCCATTGAGTTCCTCGTTAATTATATTCTTAGATGGCATAATTTAAGCATGAAATGTGAACCACAGTTGTTTGAATAGCATGCTATTGAAATTATATTAAAGAATACTCATGGCCCGGTCACCTACAAGCTTAAAGGTTTCAACATTAAGATTTTTGAGAATTTAATCAATAAGGCGGCTAGCCTACAAGGAGAGGCCAAATGCTTCCTTTTCAAGATCAATCATTAAAGCCATGAAAAGCCTACAAAAGAAGCCAAAGTAGCAAGATTGGATAAGGGGAAGAATCGAGAGATCGAGAGACCTGAGCTCAATGCTTCCACCTCCTTTACCACCAGACCATCTTATGATCAAGATATATGGCCTTTCCCACCTCCTTTAGCCATACTTCCAGGAAAACATATATATATCACCCACCTACTCTTTTGGATAAATTAACAAAACTTATACAATTAAGAGGAGTTAGGAAAATCTTTAAGAACCTAAAGAAACATTTAGCTACCCAGCTGAAAACTAGAGGAAGTGGGTAAAAGTAATGATCCTAACTTTTTCCCTTACCACCACATGCTTGGCCATGTTTTGGAGGATTACATTACATTTAAGGACTGGCTTGAGCATAGCTACAAGTTTGGTGCTAGAAAAATAACCATTTAGTTCTTCTAGGGTAATCTTTGGGGAAACATGTGATCCTCAAAAAAAAGAATATTGGGATATCTATTTATCTTAGACCTTTAAAAACTTCATTTCTAAAATCAAGAAACTTTCCTTATAGCTAACCTCCAACATCAAAGAAAGTTTGTTTCCAAAGACAAATTAGGGAAAGGGGGGAGCTCGATGTATCGCTCAAACTTTCCTGGATAGCCAGTAATCAACCATCGTGATCTAGCCTCCATTCCATCAGAACCTGCTACTTGGCATTCCTACCACTCTTCTAGAAACATCTTGTATCGATGGATGAGGGCATCAAATCCTCACCCCACTTATTTTACTAGATTTCTACTATGTACCTCCTTTAAATCTAAGAAATCAAGGAATAAAGCTAGTTTGAATTACATTTTAAAGGGTTATTTGATTCTACTCTGAAAACTCTTCAAGTCTTAATAATTATAAGTAATGATCATCCTCTGATTGAGATGGAGTTTTCTCTAAATAATATGAGTTCACCTCTTGAGATGACAAACATTTGATTAGGGTCCTATAAAAATGTTATAGAATTGATGAGGAGAACTTTCCATTAAACCATCTCATGAAGTCACCAAAGTCAACCTTTGAGGGGAAAGTTATACCTCTGGGTAGAACCTCAAGATAAGAAAGAATTCATGGTTCTAATGATCAAAAGCCTCATGATGCTCCACCCATGGATATGCTAGAGATGCAGTTGACTATAATATCACTCAAAGAAAGTTAAAAGCATATATGATGCCCTTGTCTTATCCAAAGAGATGAGAGAATCATTAAGGCCCTTCTGAGAATATGTTTAGCTCACCTCATTATTGGAGAGGAGGCACTCAAGAGAAGCCTAGTGTCATTCATGATTTCTTTTCACATGGAGCACACCCCTCTACATAATAGGATATAGATCACTTTCTAGGGTATTGGTTGAATCAAGGAATATTATGAACCTAAAACCCTCCTATTTGAAGATACATGATCAACTGAGGAGATCGATGATGTTAAGAGGATTCAATGAATAGGAAAGAGGCTTTATTCCATTGTTATTTAGAAATATTAGAAGATTGAAGCCAAGTTCTATATAATTGATTTGAATACATTATTCATTTCCTTGGTAGGCCTTGGATACCTTAAAATAAGATGATTCCATCCTCTCTTCATCGGCATCAAATTTTAAAAGATGGAATCAATGGGTAGGAGATGAATGCCATTCTCGCTAGAGTGATTTGAGGATGTGACCTATTATCTTCCTCAAAATCAAAACACCTATTCTCCAACTTTACCAAAGTTCAAATGCAAAGAAAAGAAAGAGAAGAAAAGAAAAGAAACAAAAAAAGAAAAGAAAAGAAAGTACAAATGAGCGAGGAAATCGAGGAAGAGGTAGAGCCGCATGTTACATTCCACCTTAGTTCATTCCACCATACATATGGGTAGATGACTCATCTCCACCAAGTAGGCAGCTAGACAGAGGAATTTCAAAGGTGGAAGACCCCTTGGTGAGCATTATTTCAGACGTGAGTACTCTGCTATCACATAGACTTGGAATCTGGGAGAGAGTCTCATGTGATTAGGATACTAGCGAACCCCTCTCAATGGGTATCATTAGAGGTGACACATGAGCCAGACAGTGATGAAGACCAGGCCTCCAAACAAAGCACAAATGTATTCAAGAAAAAGATTATGTAAAACCATTAGAAGTAGTTGGGAACCTAAAACCCTACTTTTTTCTCAAAAGTTAAGGGTTTGGTAGAGGCCCTAGATCTTCCATGGATGTCGCCAAAGAGATCCATGTTGAGATCATCATCCTCAAGTGAGTAGATCATCCTAAGGATAATTCATATAAACATTTAATGGAATTACCTCTTGATTGGTAGTTTGTGTTCATAATCTGCAAAGAAAGGTTTAATCCTTACACATGGTCGCATGTGAGTATTTGAAGTTGTGCAAATAAAGGAAAAATGTACAATCACAGTAGGATTTGGTAGAGTTTAGTGAAATGATGATTCGCTAGTTGTCACCAATCATCTAGAAGATGGATTTTCTCAAACCACACTAACTCTTAGAGAGGTATGTTTAGAAACCTTAGATGATCAGATCTTCAAATCAAAGATGCACCTCGAATTTGAAGAAGGAATCAACTCAAATTGACAAGCACAAAGAAATAAAGCGTGAGAAGAAGATCCATGGCCCACAACATCAATTCTTGTTGAATGAAGATAAAACCAATGACTTAGTTATTGATTGAGTTAAGGACTACATGGAGCTATGAAGAGATACGGATTATCTCCTAACGATAGTCCACAACTAGCAATAGATTTAATGCTAACCCTATCAAGCAAGCTCCTAGATGCATGTGATTAGAAATCAAACAACAAGTCATTTCTGAAGTCAAAAAATAAATCGATGTTTTTTTATTAATGAAGAAAAATACCCTGCATGGTTAGCCAGTGTCATCCTAGTTAAGTAGAAGATATGCATCGATTTCAAGGAATTAAATAAGACATGTCCTAAGGATGAATTTCCACTTCCTATACCATTAATTATTGGACATGCTTCATCTCATGCATTATTCTCCTTCTTGGATGGGTCATCGCTATAACCATATCAAGATGGCGAGGATGAAAGAAACACTACTTTTCAAACCACTAATCTATTGTTATAAGGTTATTCCTTTCGACCTTAAAATGCGATATACCGTGACTGATCTTCAATGAACTCATTCATCATCAAGTTGAATGCTATGTTGATGATATAGTAGTCAAAGCAAAGAAAAAGGAAGACCATCTCTTTGACTTGAGAGTAGTTTCAAATGGTTAAGACAATTTAAACTCAAAATAAAAATGAGCATTAGTGGCTTTGAAAGTTTGGGTTTATCCACACCAGGAATAAGATAAACCCAAAAAGATCTGCTATCTTAGAAATGCCACAAAAATTCTTAATTAACTGATCTTTTGGTTGGCATCTCTATGCTTTATCTCCACCTATCATGGAGATGCAAGCATTTTAGCACTTGTCAAAAAAGATGCTAAGTTTGGGGATGACAAGTGCCAACATGCTTTTGAAGACATCAAACAATATTTGGTGAAGTTGTTAGTTAAGAAGTCATCTCAGCACTTATCTTCTACATCACATTGGACAACTAAAGCACTTTATTGGCACAAACCAATGATGAATATGATTGGAGAATACTCTACACTCCTAGTCATCATCTAATCCCTATCAAGAAAACTACCCACCTATTGAAAACATTGTAGCTTTTAATCTTCACATCCCAAAGTTATGGATTACATGCTCTTATAAGGTAAACTTGATTTCAAGAATCAATCAATTACAATATCTCATGACATGGCCAATGTATGATCTTGGCATGATGGTCCATGATTCTCTCATAGTTTAACATTGTATTCATTTGCATGGTAAAGGAACACTAGTAGATTTCAGACCACACCCACTTCTTAAATTTCAAAGTGGTGACCTGATGAACAAATCATGAACTTAGTTAACACTAGCATTTGCCACTGGGAGATGTATTCTGATGGTGTGGCATCCTTTCAAAGAAGAGAAGAACCATGATCTACTCTTCTTGAAGATAGGAATCATCCTTCTAACTGAGAACAACAAACAACAACAAGCCTTAATCCCACTATGGGGTTATGAATTTCTCCATGGTCTATTATGTTCCAAATCATCTATCAAGATACTAAGATCATTTTATACATCTTAACCAAGTCAAATTTACCTCACCTTTCAACATAGGCAAATCTAATGCATCTACTCTCTAATCTATCACCATGCTTTATGGCCAAACCATCTAATACTCTCTCTAATCTTATCTACCAGGAGCTACTCCTTCTTTTCCAACATACCATTTTGATTCTATTCTTGAGTAAGCCACTCATCCACCTAAGCATTCATCTAACACTTAACTTAGTCTTATGCTTTCTTTTATTGGCCAACATCTCATTATAAGTCATGCATCTTACCACCATCTTATAAAATTTTCCAAGTTTAAAAAAATTTTCTATCACATAATAGGCATATTTCTCCACTTCACCATCAACTTGAATTCTACTAATCATCTATTACCATCATTTGAACAATAGAGCTAAATATTCTCTCCCTTTCTTATTAATGACTTGATCACCTAAAGTCACAACACTATCACTAAACTTCACAACTAAAATTACACTCCATATATTCAGTTAGATCTATAAACGAAAAACCTTTACACTCTAAAGTTGACCTCCATAATTTAAAGTTTATTGACTCTCTAGTCTTATGAACAAGAAGAATGTCATCAGAAAGCATACACAAGGTACATCTTCTTGTAAATGCCTAAGAACATCCATTCCAAAGTAGATGGGCTTAATGTTGATCCTGATGTAATCCAACCAAATAGAAAAATATTTTGTCAATCCTTGGGTTTGGACACAAGTAAGACTCTAGTATACATATCTAATGACTTGAATATAACCAATATTAACTCCTTGTTGAACTCTCAAAGAACATCTTGAGACTTTATCATAGCTTTCTAAATCAATAAATATCATATGTAGATCCTTCATTTATGCTTCATTAAACCTCTTAACAAATGTACATCCATAGTAGATCTACTCATGAAACCAAATCAAGGAGAGAAACTTGTATCATAAACATGCTCAACTTCTCCATAATTTTAAGATGACACATTAACTTAATTCATATAATTTGCAACTCTTGTGCATCACCTTATTCTTAAATTGAACCAATAGACTCTTTCTCCACTGACATCTTTTAGTCTTTGAACATTAAAAAAGATTTGTACAAGAAATTCCTTGATCTCTAAACATTTTCACACATCTATTGGAATATTATGGAGCTTTTCCACATTTCACTTTAAAGTTTCACTAACTTTACTAAATATGATGATAGAAATGAAATGGTTAGGGTATTAAGGTTGCTAAAATCAATCGATTTCTGATCCTTCATTGAAAAGTTTAAAAATATCTCATCCACCTATTTTACATCTTTTCTAAGAAAAGCACTATTATTTTCATCAACCCCTCACTTGAACTATCACTTCTCCTATCTCTTTGTTGGCTAACTTATACATACATCTTTCACCTTCTTTGGTATCTAATCTATTGTATAAATCACTAAAGCTAAAGCATCATATATTGCTTTCAAAATCTCATAGCCACATATCTTTCCCAATTCTCAATTTACATCTAAACCAAGATAACAATGCCATCTTATATTTTCTTGCACACTGAATTCCACCACCAACTATTCATTAAAAGAAGCTTTTCCGATTCTCAAGCAACTTTAGCAACTTGAAACTCATACCACATAACACAGAACACCAAAATCTTAGCTTGCTCTTAAAAATAAGTGTTCTTTAAGTGTCCATCTAACCTAGATAATAATTTAGTTTATTTTTCTCTTACCCCATCTAAAATCCAAAACTAATAAATGATGTTTACTTAAAAAATTTTACTTGGTATGACCTACAATCATAATTTAAACCATCTATCTATCAAAAAAATAATCAAGAGATCCAATAAGGAATAATAGATAAAAAGTATTAGCAACTAAAAAATCATAAAAGCAAAATATATAATTAGAAAATCCATACCACCATGAATACTTTAAAATACTACTGCCAACATGTCCATAAATCTCCTCCAATAAAACCCTTCAAGAGGTTATAAATCCCTCTAAATTCCAAAAACTTTAGGCTAAAAACTGCTACTGAAGCATAAATAAAGGTAATCTTAGTATCAATAATCAAAGCTAAATTCTATCTCCACATCAGATACATAACATTATCCTTCAAACTATCTATAATCACACCTACACCATTTCTAGTTTGACACAATACCAAAGTTTAAAACCTAAACTATCAATCTCCTGCCTTCTCACCAACCCATAGTTTGAACAAGAAATATTTATCCTATGAACCATAATATTAAATTAATTTAAAGAGTACCTATATTCCAAGATCAACCTATAGTTTCATGGACAACGATCAAAATGAACCGATTTAAAAAGGAAGATCAAGGAACACACTATATTCAAATAAACCTTTAACTCTAGATCACGATGTGAAACATACTATCTTAACCATGAAACATAACAAAAGCCAAACATTTGAGTTAAAAAAGCAAAACATCAACATAAAGGATCCAACAAACCAAGAGTTGGGTCCTATAAAGTTATAAAATCTTACAAATACCATGAGTAACAAGAACAAAAAATGAGAAACCAAAGGTTCTCAAGAGAGAACACCATAAGAGATGAAAATAAGAGTTAAAGATGAGTCCATTCATTAAGGGTTCAAAATAGAAATCCATTATTGTGAAATCAAGAAATCTCAAGGAAAAAAAAAGAGATTATAGGCAACCACTCATAAATTACACATAAAAATAAAGAGAAATCACAAGCCCATCAATAAAAGAGAGCTCTCTACTATGCTCTATGGCACCTTATGATCTGATCAAATGTGGAGTAGTGACAAATATAAAGCAAAATCATAGGTACAGTCATGTAGTGCATCAATCATCCAAAGATGAACGCCAAGATCAGAGAGAATACTACTAGCAAAATATAATGGGATGTAGCTAGAGATGCCACCAATATCAAGTAAAATACATCAACCACTCAATATTCTACATCCTACTGATAAGATTTGAGTTAATAGATAAATAAGATCCTCTTTCTTTTTGTCATTAGAAATACTAATAAGTGAAAAAGATCAAAAAGATGCTCTCAAACCATATATTGTTTAGGATCAAAGTATCTAATAATGAGAAAAAGAAAAGATCAATAGCTTTATAAGAAAATATAGATGAAAACTATCTACTATCCTGGGCAATTGGCCTAAATAGAAGCATAATAAAAAAAATTGATCCAATAAAGAAGACACTCATGATAATAAGGAAAAAAGAGAAGAAAGCCTCCATAGATACAGAACTCCAACCCAATCAACCTAGTACATGAAGACTAATGGGGAAATATAGAAATTTCAATAAAAGTTAAGGTCCTTATAGAATAAATGAAAGAACTAAATAGAGTAAATATATATATAATAAATCCAAAATAAGAGAAGACAAAAGGAAAATACTAAAGTACAAAAGCACAAGAATGAGAGCCATATCCCAAAAACCAGAAATATAAGAGCCATCAATAAGAATAAGATAACCTACAAAAATACAAAGAAACTTAAAAGAGTTAACAAGATAAAGAGGTCAAGTAAAAGTAAATCGAAGGCTAAAAAAAGGAAAGATATTTAGATAATTGAGTGAAAAGGTTCTTAGTTCACCCATGAAAAGCCAAACATGAGATCTTTTCCAAAGAATTAAATCAATAATAAAAAGCTAGTTTATAGTGAAATCATCCTAGCCATCATTTTACAAAAAAAGATAATTTGATGGAGCAAACCAAATACATTCAACATAGTGACAAGAAAGCAAAACAAAAAAAAATACAGATTTAGGGAGATCCATAAGGAGATCAATTCAAAGAAAATAACCAAAGAGAGAGTAACCATCAAAAGGAGAAATATCCACATTAAATTTATCACTATAGTAATAAACCATTTAATACAAAAATGACCTCAAAGAGTGAAAAAACATATAGTAATGGGACTAAGCTAACCAAGCAACAAACAACATAACAAATAAATACAGAAAAAAATGAAGAATAGACATAACAAAATACACCCATTAATCCATTTTGATAAGCAATACCACATAATAGAAATGGAACATAAGATAGTGAACAACTCAAAGTAAAAACAACATAAAGATTTCATGAAAAACTAATAAGAACCAAGAAGTGTAAACCTAATTTATAAATAGAAAACAGATCTAAAGAAAGGAAAAGTAAAAGAGATGTATTGCAAGACAACCACAATAATCACATCAAGAAAGGAGAAAAGAAATAGATATATTAGAAAGCAACTAAAAAAATCTTAGTTGAGTTGGAACAAAAAGAATCCATATTTAATGGTCCAAGATAGTATCTAAAGAAAGGAAAACCCCAAAAAAAAGAAAAGGGGAAAAAAAGGACTAGAATCAATAGAGATGAGGATTAGTGGACCAAATATCACCAAAAAAGGATAACCAAAGAATGGAACAACAAAATGAGAATAAGTCTTATCAAAGAAACATAAGTAGAAAATACAACAAACAAAGAACACCAACAATATTAATGATGATAATAATCTGAGTTATCATAATCAACTTGTAATGTTGAAGACTAAATGATCAAAAAGGGTGTTTGAAAGTCAGCCAAGATTCAAGATAATGACAACATTTTTCATGTATTATTTTTAAAGCATTTGAGAAAAGTCTTTATGGTTAATAAAACAACAACCACTTCCAGAAAAATGCAAACCCAAATTAATCTTAATGAAATAAATAAAAAATGAATAAAAGATAATTTAGATAATAAGATTGGACAAGGAGTCCCAAAGATTTATTTACAATAAATTACAAAGATAGTAGAAAAAGAAAGTAAAAGGGATAACAAAGAAATATCATAGAAATGAAGATATCAAACCAAGAGATGAAATGATAACTATCAAAGCTTTGAAAAGCCATATTCACAAGAAAAAAAGAATATAAAAGCTTAAAAATTTCTAATAAAAGCAATCCATAATTTTATCAAGATTCACAAGCTCTTAAAATGGGAATATCATCATTAGAGAATAGATTCAAAGAGAAGATCTAATTAGCAAAAAAAAAGAAAGAATTACCTTTTATAAAAGAAATTTGATAATCAGGGAGAAGCCTCCTACTTTTTAAGTAAATAAGAAATTTCCATGAAAATTAATAGAAAAGAAGGAGAGCATCAACTTCAAACCAAATCTCAAATCCTTTTTAAGAGAAAAAATCCCATGTTAAGATTAAATAAATAAACAAAAAAGGTTCTAGGAGCAACAAAATGCAGATAAACCACTTAATCTTAAAATTCAAACCATAAACCATTAAAAGAGATCAAGATTAACCTAATAACATGATAATCTTTTCATCCAAAGATATATTTTATGGTTGGGAGATAACACAAGAAGGAGGATTAATCTCAAAGTTCAGGATTTTTGTATTTTGAAATTAAAGAAAGTAAGAAGTGCTTTATAAAGAGACATAATTTTACATTTGCTCAAAATAAATGAACAAAAGTTTATCAAGATCTTTTAATTTCTTTAAATATACCAAAATAGGTGAAAACCCAAGCATTTTGAGTATAAGAGAAAAATTTTCAAGAAGTTGCATAATAAAAAATGAAACATCAAAAATGAAAACTATTAAACATACTATCATACTATCCAAATTTAACAAAGAAATGCCATTCATAAACATATGATCCAGTTTTTTAATGAAACACCATTAGTAAACCCTTTTTTAATAGCATCAATAGAATATTGCTTTAGAATGCTCCATTATAGAAAATGTATATTTTTGCAAGAAACTCAAGTTTTATTAAAAGATGCCACATTCTTAAAACCATAGAAGGAATTATGGAAGTATTTATGGATTTATTTAATGGATAAAGATTTAAACTATCATATACAATAAAGATTAATGGTATATCCCAATTATTTGAAAAAAATGTTATTAAGCCTCACAAAAATAGTATTAAGCAAATAATCAATAGAAGGTTCACTCCAATTGCTAGCAACCACATCCATAAATCTATCATCCATAAGCCACATATTTTGAAATTAGAATGGGATATGAGAGGAGGGTTTAGTAGCATTAACATTTAAAGGATCGAAGAGAGAGAATGGTGATAGGGTTCTACCGAGATGCTCAAGAAGTAATAGGAAAAGGTTGATCCACATATTTTTAAAAAGGACCCTATCTAATCATTGCCAAAATCTATGATTATTCCAAGTGAAGTGAGACCAGAAATCCAATATCGAAGTTGACAATCAAGGATCATGTTATTAAATTCCTCCATGGAAAATAAGTTTGAATTACCACCAACTCGTTTCAAGAGGAAGATATAATGTTAAAGTCCACACCACAAACCAAAGAGCATTCACAGATGAAGATAAACTAATAAGATCTTCACACAAAAGCCTTCTACCATTCCTATTACAAGAGGCATAGACAAAAGACCCAAAGCAACACCAATTTTTGTAAGTGATTTTAACATTTACAACCTGGGGTAAATCTGATAACTTGTAAAACAAATGGACTCTTCCAAAATCTAAATTTTATTGCTCAAATTAGTAAACAAAATTACTAAAGCCAATCATTCTAGCAAAGGCAATGTTAGAGGGAAGAATAAAGGGTTCCAAAATAGCCAAAATGGAAATGTTATGAGAGCAAACTAAATTATTGATTCTATTTCTAATAGAAAGGGTACCAATCCCTCTCACATTCTAGATAAGAAATGAGACCATTTATTTTGTGAGGAGCCGATCTAGTAACTCGGCAAAGTTAGGAAGTCTTTTTTAGAAGTTTTATTTTTCTTTCTAAAATTGTCAAATTTATTGGCCATATCCACATCACCATCGATAAAGATTGATCGAGAATTGCTTGGAAAAGGAGGTACATTGAAAACATTACATGGTTCACCTTCTCTTCCAATTCATTATTATGTTGTAAAATTAGATTAAGAATCTATTCCAAGTTAGATGAAGAAGCATAAGAAGGATTAGAGGCTAAAGCACATGTACCTAAAAAGTAAGCTTTCTCCAAATTTTGAACCATTCCTTCTTGAGGAATCACATTTTCTTTAACTAAAGGTGGCAAAGAGAGCTGAGTAGAGTCATTTGAGATCGCATCCATAAGTTTTGAAAAACTATTCTTAGTTACATTATTACCTTTATTATTATGGTTCAAATGGAAATCTCATTCAAGGGACATCATCCTTGTTAGCTAGTGTGGCATCTGTCAACAGCGACATCAATATCAAAAAGGAAATAGGAAGCTCAAGGAAATGGCCCTCATATTGAGATAAGGAGATATCGATAAAATAATGTTTTGTAGTTTAACCAAGGGAGCCTTAAGAGAGGATGGCTTAGGAGCAAAAATTTTCTTAAGGTGTGGATAAACCACAAAGAAATCTGAAATCCCATGACCATGAATTTTGCAATGAGAATAAAAAATTGGGAAATTCTCGAAATCCACTTTTGCAGATATCCGTATTTCTCTAATCCTAGCCAAATTTCCTTTGGATATTTTTTAGATATATCCAACTCAACTAGTATCCAAGCAACATATGGCATGGAGTTAGAAGTAGTTACCTGGTCCACTTAGGGAGGTTGATCGAACAAGGTTAGATTAATCCTGAGCTTAACTCATCCAATTCTCAACCAAAATCAAATTAAACTTGCACACATCATCCTTGGACCTCATCGAGCTCGGACATTTCCAAGCCTCCAAACCATGAGAAGCACTACTTTGATCAAGCCCAATCACCATTGAAGGGGAGCTTGGTCAACGAGCCATCTTCTTCAAATCAAGAGCCAATCCTTCAACAGGTTTCACTCTACTAAGCTACTTCCTCCATTGGACGGTGATAGCCTCGAGGTATATGCCATTGAAACTGACCATAGGATAAATGTTTCTTGGTCCTTTATGAAGGAAATTATCAAGTCATGTGATCTCTACTATTATATGAATTGCTTGTGCTTGTCCGAAGGTGTGGGATGAGTTTGAGCTCCTTTTGAGCTCGGGTGAGGTCGGATCAAGTAACGCAACGATCATCTCTCGCCACTCAGAGAGACACACACCATCCATTCCACATGATTGGAATGAGCGCGTGATCAGATTAGATCCACCGTGATTATAAGCTTAAACCAGATTAATCTACCATCCGATCTAGATCGGATGGCTAGAAAAAGTGCATCCACCATCGTTGACTTAGCTAATATATGATAAATAATCAATCCCATCATGCCACATGGAAAGTGCGCATTAGCCACGACCAATGTGATTAAGGGATTTAATTAGGCTTAATTAATCTAATTTTAATGGTGGAACTTCCAAAATTCATAACTAATTGTAGAAAATCCAAAAAATATAAATAAAACACTTATTTTAAAGATAAAAAGGAGGATAATATAAAATTAAAATCAATTAATTTTGAGTAGTAATTTTCACTTAATTTAGATTTTATTGAAAATTAAGCTAATTACTTAATTACTATAATTAATTCAAAATTTTTGAGATTGATTAGTGGGATGACCTTCTCCCATGATTTTCTTGGAATTTATTACTTGATTAATTAGGGAATTGCTTGTCTCATTCTTAATCACTCTTAATTAATGATTAATTAACATGTTAAATAGTGATAAATTCATTAATTAAACTTGTTAATCATCATGATGAATGGACATAGGGAATGAGATTATGACCTCTTTTCCAATCTTTCCCTAAGTTTATTTCATTTGGATAAACACTTAGTCAACTTGCAATTAATGACCTAATTACTTCATTAAATAGTTTAATTAATCAAATTCAAAACAATCATTCTAGAACTTAATCATTCAATTCTTAGGTATTCTTAGTTCAATAACAAAGAGAATTCCAAAGAAAATTATAATCAAACTACATGTGTAGTGGGATTATAAAAGTACTTAATCAAACCCTTTAGCTTAATTAATCAATAATTATGAGCCAATTGCATTAGGCCCCTTTATTTCTTAGGTGCATTACTGATTTAATTTACATGTGGTTGCATATTATATGTTGGCTCAAAATTACTTGGTTAACTATGTTAAATTGGGGGTAATTAATAATGAATTTAATTCATACATTAACCTAATTAAAATATAAAATCAACCTAATTGTCCTAAAATAAACCAAATCAATTCATACATGGGAGGGGAATAGGTTAGGACTAGCAAACCCTTTTCATATTTCTTAAATCAAATCAAATTCAAAGATAGAAACCTCTTTAAAGATTTTTTGATTCATTCTAAATAATCTTATTCTATATGATTATCCTTAGGAGTTAATTAGGGTGAATGAAGTTATGTACTTGCATCCTTTTCATTTCTTTCCAATCATGCTATTGCTTCATATATGAAATCATGCATTCATTTCTTTTAAAAATTAATTAAATGAAATGTTTCCTTTTATGTCATATTGTATGTGTTGGCCAAAATTAATAATATGAGTGGCTATTATCACTATTAAAACTAAAAATTATTTTCAAAACCTATAAATCAAAGATTATGAATGAAGTGATACTAATTATAAATATTTATAGGCTTGCATGTGATTATAGCATAAGATGTGTATTATGAAGTTTTCTTTCCTTCTCTTAATTTACATAGATTTGAAAGTGTATAGTTCATTTGAAAAGAACACAACACTTGTTTAAATCTATTCCTATGCATTTTTATGTTATGACTTAAGAAGGATCTTCATGTTATACATGTAAATTATACAACCAAACCAAACACAATCTTTTGCATGATTCATTATCCATTTGGTTCTTTTTTGTACATTTACATGTATCTAAGAAAAGTGGTGCATCGGATATCCCATCAGGAGGCTTTAAGTAGGCCTAAGTAGGACTTGCCCCTTGGTGTAGAAAATAATGGGGTCATGCTCACTTATAACTTTTATACATTTTAATATGCATTTAGTTCATGGATGAGAAATCCCTCTTTTTTACATAATAAATACATGCATCAATGATCCAATTAACACATGGAATATCCAAATTTTTAAATCACATCTCTTTGCATTCATCATCAAAGTGTGTTAAGATTTGCATTGCATGTACGTATATTAGGATTATTCATATGCATGGTATACATGGTGGAAAGAAATGAAGGATGTGTGTTATGTGATAGTAATCCACCTAACTGATCCTAAGATGCCTTTCTTTTTAAATAAGACTATTTAAGGAGAACCCAAACTTAGGACCAATTAAAACACATAATAAACCATTCACTAAAGGAAATTCATTAATCAATCTACCTTTAGAATGTTTTAAGGTATGAAAGAGAACTCTTCTCTTTTCTTCTCTTCATCACATTTAGTCACTAAATGTCAGTCATTCAAACTAAATCAAATCACCAACTAAAATTGACAAGTCAACTAAATCACTTAAAGAAAACCACCATTTAAATTGAATCTTTCACACTTAGAAAATTCCAACCTTAAAGCCTAGCTAAGACATGCCACACAAGCCTTAAAATAACATACATTAGATTAAGTTACCATTTCTAGCTTTAGGTTAATGCATGGTGTGATGAATGTTTTGTGATGTATTATTTTAGATTGGATGTTAGCATACCGGATGATAGAACTTAGCCTAATCATGTCTTTTACAGGGGTTGTGCTTAAGGGCACTAATAAGAATATAAATACTTTTGTTATGCTGTCACTTATACCCCTAAGCATAACCCAAATTAGGATAGGTGGACTTGGTTACCCATATGTGGGGTGCTAAGTCCAACTTATTCATATAACTTCTTGGGTTGTGTTGTATGTTTAGCTAATCTTTGTTTTATAAGTTTAGTTAGATTTACTTGTTCCATTGTGATGTAAATTTTGTAATTAAGATTTGGAACAACTGTTATGGGGATTAAGGTGAACATTAGTTATAAGACTACGTCTTATATACCATGTGAGGCCTTGGAGTAAACCACATCCCAAGCCAAACCAAAAGAAAGAAAGAAATGGAGCAAATTAAGATGAAGGAATGAAGGATAAGGAGTGAAGAATGGAGGATGAAGAATGAAGACCCCCATAACACTTGTCATTTTATAATGGTAATTATTCATTTGTAGTCTGGGTTGTATAAAGGTAGAGCTCGGCTACCCACATTTCTTTTTGGGTTGTGAGGTGGAACCTGACCACATCAGCCACTTATTCTTTTGTGCTAATTTTATAAATTGATTGATGTTATGTTTATTATTGCACAATTAGGATGTCATGATTTTTCTAGTTTCTTAATTGTTTGATGGTTGTTGAATGGCCTGGATGTGATTAGGCTCTTAGGGAAAAATAAATTTTTTATCCAATTAATCAACTAAAAATTAAATTAAATAATTTATAATCTCACTTAAAGCTTGGGAATAAATCAAGATAATAAAATATTTAGCAACCCCTTAGGATGTTGTATGTCTCATATCATGCATAAATCATATAATCTCACTCTCTTGCTAATGGAGGGCTTCCACCTTTGCGAGAGAAAATGGCTTGACCTTTAAGAGCCATGGGGGAAACATACCTCCTTCTTTCTGTTTTTGGCCCATAACTAATTTTCTGATGCATTAGGTATATAAAATCCCATAGCCTGTGTCAAATAAAAATGTCAAAAAATTAAACTAAAATTTGACAAAATTAACATTAATTCTAGGTCATTAATCATGCCCTTCATGATCTAGTCCCTTCAGGAGTGAGTTTAAGGGCGTAGTCTATTTCTAAATAAACAACAACCTAGCCATCTTGCAAAGCATAAGACTTACCTGCATGTTTTTTTTAAAATCGTAGGAGTTAGTTAGCGGCCACCCCTAGGCGGTTGTAAGCCCAACAGAAAGGTGGTTTACTCTCTCTTGTGGAGGAAAACCATATACCCATTTTTGCCTTAGATTTAGGTCATGCTCTAGCCCTTGCCAAAGCTCCCTAGATTTAGGATATGAGGTTGTTGTTTCCCTTTAAGCATAAATCCTCACCTCTTAGGCATTTCTATAATCTTGTATTATGGAATTGTAAGCCCTAGATTTCTAATGAAAATCCAACTCAAATGGATAATTTTCTTCAACTTAAAAAATATAAAGCCCAACCATAGGATAGTTTGGGATGCTCACTAGGTTTCCTAGTTTCATGAGCATTCCTTACTCATCTCCTTTGGTTTCAATAAGAACTCTTCCCTTTTGATCAATCCCACTTGATTTTCCAAATATAACCAATTTGTTGATAGTCCTATCTTTGAAATCTTTGGAGACAATGATCATTTACCTTAATCAAGAGTATTTCTAAGGAATATCATTCCTTAGGATGTAATTAACTAATGGGGCTTGCCTCCATAGGGAACTTAATGAACTCGGCTTAAAGTAAACCCTACTTTACTTTTCCATGTAATGTAGGGAAAAGATCTTTGGTACATTCGAAGACCCATCATGCCTTAGGAGTCCTCATTTAAGTGATTAGGTCCATTATAGGATAATGACTCTATCTCTCAAGATAGTACATTATTCTTTAATGTTGTACCCGATCACCCTAATGAGTACATCAATAGATCTGTGTGGTGTCCCCTCAATAAGCACACACTTAAAAATAACAACATTCAACAGAAAATAAACACCACATGGCCTTCTTTTTTTGTTGGTTGGTTTGGTTCACTTGCTCTTTCCTGGGATATTTTTTGTGGGTGCTCTATTGTGTGGCTACTTTGTTGGCTATTTCCTTTCCTTTGGTTGGTGCCTTGGTGGCTTTGGATTGGTGTTGTTTTAGGCTCTGGTTTGGTGCCTTGTTGGCTTTGATTGGTGTTGTTGTGGGCTCTATTGGCTTTATTTTGAGCTCTTTTCTTTTTTTTATGAGCTTCTTTTCTCCCTCTTTTTAAGAGGTGTTCATATTTTGTTTTGTTGGGATTACCTTATATTAATTTTATATGTTCTTCTCCCTCTCTTTTGTTCCTTCTTTTTTCTTTGGTTGGGTATTATTATGATAGGTTTGTATTTTTCTTTAGTTGGGATGGCTATGATGATATGATGGATTTTTCTTGATATTTTTGTGGCGTGACTTTTCCTATTTGTAACCCTCCTTTGAAGTTGGATACACTTAGGATTTGATGCCCTCTTTATTGTGATTATCCTTTTTCCTCATATTTGAGGAGTTTTTTTTTTATGTTTTCGATCTCCTGAGATTTCTTGTAGTTGCGTTCTCTTTAGGTCTCTTCTTCTTCTTGGAGGGAGTCTTATCATGGTCTCTTTTCTTAGATGGCTAGAGTTGTCTCAATCTGCATGTTGCGTTTCCTTTTCTTATGGATCTTCATCTCTTTGGAGGTTCTTTTGGAGCTCCATGGATTCTTTAGTTTCATCCTTTGTCGCTTTGCTTTTTAGTTTTAGTTTTCTTTTTTTTTTCTCTTTATTGCTCTTTGATCTTAGTTTAGGCACTAAACTCTTTACGATTCTCCAGAGCTTATTTGAGTGTAGTTTTTTTTCTTTTGAGTTCTAATCTTCTTGTACCAATTTTTCTAAGCAATAAATTCCTTTTAGTTAAAAAAGGAACACTAAACCCTTAACACTAGAAACCCTAAACCCTAAACCAAAAACACTAAACCCTAAACCCTAACACTAAACCGTAAGCCCTAAAACCCTAAATCTTAAAACCCTAAACCCTAAACCCTAAACCCTAAACCCTAAACCCTAAAAATTGAAAAACCTAAACTTAAACTAAATAAAACCTAAAAATAAAATAATAAAAAAAACCTAAACCTAAATAAAATAATAAAAAAAACCTAAACCTAAATAAAATAAAAACCTAAACTAAAACCTAAACCTAAACCTAAAAATAAAATTAAATAAAAAGTAAAAATAAACTAAAATAAAATAAATAAAAACCTAAACTAAACTAAAATTAAACCTAAGAATAAAAAACTTAAATAAAAATAAAACTAAATGTAAAATAAATAAAATAAAATAAAATAAAAACTAAATAAAAACCTAAAACTAAAAAATAAACCTAAAAATTAAACATAAACCCTAAACTAAAAAAAACTAAGCATAAAATAAAAATAAAATAAACAAAATAAAATAAACCTAAACTAAAATAAACTAAACTAAAATAAATAAAACCTAAACCTAAACCTAAAATAAACTAACCTAACCTAAACCTAAACTAAATAAAATAAAATAAAATAAAATAAACCTAAACTAAAAATAAACCTAAAATAAACCTAAAATAAAACCTAAAACCTAAATAAAAAAAAAAATAAAACCTAAACCTAAACCTAAAAATAAAAAAATAAAAACTAAACCTAAAAAATAAAATAAAAAGTAAAACTCAACTATAAAATAAACCAAACCTTAACCTAAACCTAAAAAATAAACTAAAATAAATCATAAATTAAAAATAAATTAGCCTAAATAAATAAACTAAACTAAATAAAAAATAAACCTAAAGAAAATAAAATAAAATAAAATAAATAAAAAAAAAATAAACTAAATAAACTTGAACTTATGATTTACTTAATTTAAAAAATACCTAAACCCTAAATCCTAAACCCTAAACCCTAAACCCTAAGCCTACAACACTACACCTACAACCCTAAACCCTAACCTCTAAACCCTTAAAATCCCAAAACCTTAAACCCAAAACCCAAAACCCAAAACCCAAACCCTTAACCCTAAACCTTAAACCCTAACCCTAAACCCTAAACCCTAAAAGCATAAACCCTAGAACCCTAAACCCTAAACCCTGGTTGAGCTACTTTTTAAGAAAGGTGCTCTTAAAGAAGTCAGCGGAGAGGTTGCAAAATACAAAGTTAGTGCTCCTACCCATGTTGGTCTTGTTGCACCTATTGATGTTGTGGTTCCTCCATGAAACACTGGTCTAGATCCTTCGTAGACTTCTTTCTTTCTCAACATCCCAGCTAAGATCAACAATGGTACTTGAAATTATCAACCCGAGTGATTAAAAAAGGATAAGGTGGGTCCTCAAAGGATGCTCTTCTCGTTAAGCTCGAGATTAGCCATTCTCTTATGGCCTTGTCATCCGATGTCTATGATGACGGTTCGATCGAGGTGACCTCACTAATAATGAACTCATAGGAAGTTTTCAGCCTTTCAATGATCACTTCACATCAGCCCTCTTATTCCACCCTTACAACAATGCCCCACATGTTCATCAATGCTTACAAGAATGTCCTCATCGCGATTGCTTGATTACAAATACCCTCGTGATGAGAAGGTTAAGGAGTATTTGAAGGATCCTAGTAAATTTGATGTGATTGCTAACACTTCTACTCCTACACTCTGCTTCGTAATGGAAAAGAAAAAGGAAGCCTTGCTGAGGAATCTGATGATGATATGGGTTTCAGCTTGTTCGACAAAGTTTGTTGGACTTCTATAAAATCAAATTTTATTGTCTCTCAGAGTTAAATCATTTTGTGAAATACTCTTTCTGTGAATTTTTGAATTTAAATTTATTTTCTCTTATTTTATTAGTTGTTAGAGGATAAAGTCTTGTTTAATTTGGTAATTTCTTATTTATTTTGGAATCATTTGAGCTTTAAAGAAAACCTTAAACCCTAAACCCCAAAGCTTAATCCTAAACCTAAAGAAACTAAATAAATTATAAAATAAACCTAAAACCTAAAATCTAATAAACCTAAACCCTGAGAATAGGTAGAACTTTGATGGCAAGAACATCACTGTCAACCAAGCTCAGTCTAGATCCGGCAAGAGGCAGGCAAAGGCAAATAGATGGGTAAGGGATCTGGAGGTGTTGGTGGATATACAGGTGGTGGTCTGAGTAGTGGTGGTTATGCAAGCAGGAAGAGCGATAGAGGTTACAACGATGGTGGTGGTGGAGGAATAGATCGGGGATAAGATGGAGGATCCTGCTACTCGAGAGGCCGGGGAGGGGGGGTTCTGATGGGAACGGAGAAATTAAAGAATGGCCGATACGATTTGCTGCTTATGGAATTGGGTCTTTATAGTAGCGATGGTAAAAATAAAAAATAATACCTTAACCTAAAAATAAATCAAAAATAAAACTAAACTAAAAATTTTAGGCATGAACCTAAACCTAAAAAATAAACTAAGATAAAAAACTAAACTAAAATAAATATACCTAAAATAATTAAACTAAGCTAAATAAAAAAATAAACATAAATAAAAATTAAAAATAAAATAAACTAAATAAATAAAAAATAAAGTAAATAAATTAAATAAACCTAAACCTAAACCCTAAACCTTAAACCAAAAACAAACCCTTAACCCTAAACCCTAAACCCTAAACCCTAATCCTAACCCTAAATCTTAAACCCTAAACCCTAACCCTAACCCTAAACCCTAAACCTTAAACTAACCCTAAGCCCTAAAACCCTAAACCCTAAACCCTAAAAATCCTAAACCGTAAAGCCTAAACTTTAACCCTAAATCCTAACCCTAAACCCTAAACCCTAAAGTCAAACATTAAACCTTAAACCCTAAACCCTAAATTGTAATGCTAAACACTAATACCCTAAACCCTAAAATCCTAAACCCTAAACCTGAACCCTAAACCCTAAAAACCTAAGAACCTACACCTAAACTAAATCAAACCTTAAAATAAAATATATAAAAGAACCTAAACATAAATAAAATAGGAAAATAAAATAAAATAAAAACCTAAACTAAACTAAAAAAATAAAATAAACCTAAGAATAAAAACCTAAATAAAATAAAAACTAAACATAAAATAAAATAAAATAAAATAAAAACTAAATAAAAACCTAAACCTAAAAAATAAACCTAAAATTGAATAAAAAATAAAACCTAAACCCTAAACTAAAATAAAACCTAAACCCTAAACCTAAACCTAAACTAAAATAAATAAAACATAAACCTAAACCTAAAATAAACTAAATCTAAACATAAACCTAAGCTGAATAAAATAAATTAAACTAAAAATAAACCTAAACCTAAACTAAAAAATAAAACCTAAAAATAAACCTAAAATAAAAACCTAAAACCTAAACCTAAAAAAATAAAATAAAAACCTAAACCTAAACCTAAAAATTAAAAAAAAATAAAATAAAATTCAACTAAAAAATAAACCTAAACCTAAAGATAAACTAAAATAAAAAACATAAACATAAATAATAAACTTAAAATAAATAAACTAAACTAAATAAAAATAGAAATAAACTTAAATAAAAAAGAAAAAAGAAAGTAATCTCAAACAAATAAAAAATAAACTAAATAAATCGAAACCTACGCGTTTACTTAATTTTAAAAAAAAACTTTAAACCATGGACCCTAATCCCTAAACCATAAATCATAAACCCTAAACCTATAACCCTAAACCCTAAACCCTAAAAATTAAACCCTAAACCCTAAACCCTAAACCCAAAACACTAAACCCTAAACCTTAAAACCCTAAACCCTAAACCCTAAACCCTAAGCCCTAAAACCCTAAACCCTAAACCCTAAACCCTAAAACATACAACCTACAACCCTAAACTCCAAAACGTAAACCATAAACCCTGAACTAACCCTAAACCCTAAACCCTTAGAATGGGCATAAGCTTGATGGAAGGAACATTACCGTCAACTTGGCTTAGTCTAGATCTAGTGGTGGAGGCGAAGGCAGAGGTGACAATTATCGCAGTTGTGGTGGGGGATCTAGAGGTGTTGGTGCATATGGAGGTGGTCGAGCAAAGAGTGGTTATGGAGGGAGGAGTGAGAGAGGTTACAACCATGGTAGTGGAGGGAGAGATTGGGGATATGATGGCGGATCACACTACTTGAGAGGCGAGGGTGGTTCTGATGGGATTTAGAGAAATTGAAGAACGACCGATCCGATCTACTGCTTATGGAACTATGTCTTTATAGTAGAGACAGTTCTACTAATTTAGAGTTTTTGATTTGCTCTAAGGGTGCTCATTTTATATCTATGTCATCCCTTGGGCCTTAGAAAACTTGGGGTGCTACTTGGTTGATAAAATAAAAAGGTAGAAATGTTGAATCTAAATTTGTTTTTTGTTTAAAAAAAACCTAAACTCTAAACCCTAAACCCTAAACTAAAACTTAAACCCTAAACCTAAAACCTAAACCCTAAACCCTAAACCCTAAACCCTAAACCTAAAAAAACCCTAAACCCTAAACCCTAAAACCCTAAACCCTAAACCCTAAAACCTACAACCCTAAACCCTAAACCCTAAACCCCAAACCCTAACCCTAAACCATAAAACCAAAACTAACCCTAAACCCTAAACCCTAAAATAACCCTAAACCATGAATAATGATGTCATTAGGAGTAAACCTAAAGAATGACCTAATCCTAACATAGTTATGGTAGCTAAAGAAAATGTCTTCAAGAGTCTTTCCCTTGACTATTAGATATTTGAATACCCTAAATCATATTATAATACCATATATTATAGTATAATGTAGAATCATATATTTGAGCATGTAGTGATGTGTTTTTGGATGTTATAAGATATTTTGAAATGTTTTAGTATATTATGGTATTGTGCCCTATAATCTATATTAATATAAATTATAAAAATATTTATATAATAAATCGATGATGAAATTTGTTAAATTTGAAGTGGAATTAGTTGTAGTACCAAAGGTGTGCTATGCCACATGCTCTAAAAAAAGTAAGATTTTATGTTCAAAATAAATGTTATATGTTGTAGCATAGGATTGCATCATATATCATAATATATTATTCTGCACATTTTAAATTCTTTTAATATTTTACAATCATGCAGTCGAGCCTACACTAGCATTATTTATAAAAATGTTGATTTAGACTTTAAAATGGTGTAATTTGGCCAAATTCATAATAGGTAGAGCATGGCATCATAATATATTATTTCAATTTAAAATATGTAAGTGATACAATGAAAATATATAGTTTTTTTATTGTTTAGTCTAATTTTATGATTTTTTATCTTAGGCAATCCCTTGTGATGTGATATGCAATATAGTATAATATCATATGTTATAGTGTACTATAATATAGGATGACATAACATAGTGTAGCATCATGCATTATATCATACTATTGTGTACTACTACTTATTGTTTAGCATATTTTAGTTTGTCATAGGATGATGCAGCAGAGTTTGTACTGGTACAATTCTTAAAAATATTGATTTATAAGCTAAGATGATGGGATTTCACCAAATTTAAAGTAAGCTTTAGGGAACATCATTGGGGGTGTGCTATGGTGTGTCATTTAATCAAAAGAATGGAATTTTGCATCCAAAATAAATGTTCATTTTTCAACCAAATTTTATAATTTTTTTGTTTAAGGTGATTCATTTTAAGGTATAATGTAAATTAATATATTATATGAAAGCACATTAAATTTTAGTGTACATAAAAATATAACTTCACATATATATGAATGTGGTGGTGTGTTACTAAATGTTATTGTACATTTTAGTATGTTTTACTTTTGTTATAAATCATAGGGTAAAAACCCATAAAAATATTAATTTGAAGGTTGAGATGGAAGAATTTGGCAAAATTCATGGCACACACCAAGAAGCAACATCAAAATTATGCTATTTTGTACCATTTCTAATAGAAAAATAATAATTTTACATCCAAAATAAACATTATTCATATTTTGAGAAAATTTTGCTATTTGTTCTTTTAAGTGATTCTAATGAGGTGTAATGTTAGACAATATATTATATTATAATAAATTATAATATATAACTTCTTATATTATAATATAATAGTGTGTTAATTCACACTATAATATGTTTAGATGATTGTATAGTTAGTTTGAGCTTGCACCATCACAAATCATAAAATGTTGATTACAATGTTAAGATTATAAAATTTGAATGAATACATTATAAGGCTTTTGGTTGAAGTATTAAAGGTGTGCATAAGAGAAGACATAATGATTTGATGATAATTCCATGTCAAGAACATGGAGGGAGATCCACTTGGGATCACATGCATTCATGACATGTTAGGGTCTATATCGAGGGAATAGAAGAAGAAAATATTCTAAGGATAAGGTTTGAATTTGATTTGATTATATGATTTGTGAAAAGAAGATCCACTGGGAATAAGAATCTATAATCAACCAAAGATTAAGATCGAATCAAATTTAATTTTTTTTTTTTTAATTAATCTGGAGGCATATCTACTATAGATATGGGCTCGAGTCTACTAGGGATCGGGTATATGAACCTTCCACTAGGGAAGCTAGTTCAGATTATTCATTAGTGATTAGAATTTGAGTTTGATTTCATAGATTTGTTTGGGGATGTATCCACTCGGGATAAGAGTTTGGTTTGATATCTTTGATTTAGACTCTACTGGGAGAATTGGTTTAATTTGGCTCACTGATAGTTGGTATGAATTTGATTTGTTTGCTTTGACTTGTTTATATATGATTTGGGGATCCACTAGATAGAAGGGTGTGATTTAACTCCACCGGGAAAATTAGATTGGGTTTAATTTAACTGAAGTTAATGTATGGAGCCATGTGCAAGTGGACCCACTAAGAAGCTATATTACCTACCTCGTGTTTAGAACCAAAGGGATAGTCTATGAATTGCAGGAAAGAGCTAGCCAACCTAAGGGGTTGCCTTTAGTGTGCAACAACTATGCTAAGAAGAAGGCGTAGCATAATTACATCTTCCAAAGCGAGGAACAACCACTGAGGTGACCTGTTGGATGCACAACAAATTGAACCAGACCTAGGGAGACTACTCAGTGAATGTCGTTGGGGACTTATGTCAACTGAAAAGTACTCAGGATTAATTTTATCTTAATTTCATGTGATTTGATATGGTTTGTTTGGTTTACTTTGATTTTGAATTGAGGACATATCCGCTAGGGATGTGAGCTTGGTCAAATTTGATAGATTTAATTTATGAACCATGTCTGGTGATGGACCCACTAAGAAGGGACTATATCGACTTGTCCTATCTGATTTACAAATGGGATAGTCTAACGGTCGTGGTAGAGATAGCCAAAAGGGGTTGCTTTTGGTGCAACAGTGTTAGAAAAAAGGCGCAATGACTTACATCTTCTAATGCATGGAACAATAGGGAGACCTATTGGTAGCACAACAAGTCAAACTAGACTTAGGGGTGACTAATGAGTGAATATCGCTGGGGACTTATATCAACTAAAGAGTAGTGAGGTGATTCCTATAGGGAGTTTGACTGAAACTTCCCTAAAGATAGGATACCAGCTTGGGAAAAGGTACCGCTAAGGGTGTCCCCCTAAATCACAAGTGAATACATTTTTTATTTAAATGTTTGCATGCACCCTATTGATGTGCAAGGACCACACTGAAGGGGCTATGTCGCTTGAGCTATCTTAGATGACCAAGGAGAATCTACAAATCCAAGATGAATTTTCCATCTAGAGTGATTACTGAAAGGGGAATTGTCCAATTATAGTAACGTAGTATCTAAATGGGTTGTAAAGGATGTGATCCAAATATAGTGCCCATAGGGGAGGTGCTGCTAGGGCTTTATCCTAAACTCTAGAAAAGAAAGCCTATAGGTGTATGGTGGCCAACTCAAGGAGAAAGCATAGTACTTACATCTACCATGTGTGGTGTATCCTAAGATGTAAGAACCAACCAACCTAAGGTGTATCAGTTAGCATGAGTGGTGTATCTGTCAGGATAGTTAGAACAAGCCAACCTAAGGTGCTTGTCAGTCTGCAATGATCAATATGGAAAGAAAGCATGTAGGCTTACAACTTTCCAAGCTGAATTGATCATCGGGATAGTCTTTCATCGATGGGATAGATGCTAGACCTAGAATGACTACTAAGGAGGACCCTCGAGGATGGACGACCTGACTTGAAGCCGAGGGAAGGAATCGCTAGGGGACTTATCTTAAACCTCAAATATACTTGACCTCATTGATTCACTAAGGCTAATCCAAGAAGAAAGCATACTAGACTCACATCCTCTTAAATGAATCCAACATGAGGTAGCTTACTGGCCACACAATAAGGCCTACTAAACTAACAAAACACTCATTAGTGTGTAGTGGCAAAGTAAAGAAGGAAAGCATAACAGACTTACATCTTCCAAAGAAAGAAGACTAATGGGGTGACACACTAGTCAAGCATGTCCCATCTTAGAGTAGCTAATGAGTGGTCGCCATTGGGGCATTATCTCAACTTAGAGTAGAGATAAAAGATATGTGTTGGTTTTATATTTTATGTGTAGTTTGTGTTTGTGTCTATATTGATGTTTTCTCTGAATAGGGAAAAGAAATGACACCATAGAGTTTAGAATATTTTATTTAGATGACCAAATATGACATTAAGGAATAAACATATTATCTCAAAAGATAAACATGTTCTTTTGTAATGGATTTGATCATTTTAATAAAAGACTCCTAAGGCTAATGGGTCTCGTGAGTATTTTCCCCTGAATTACATGGAAGGTAGGTTTATTTTATCCTGGGATCATGGTTCCCTATAAAGGCAAGCCTCTATAGTTAATTACATCTTAGGAAGGGTCTCTTCCTAAGAATATTCTCGATTAAAAAAATAAGTGGTTATCCCTAAAGACTACTAAGGTAGCTTTCAAAGGATTGATTTTTGGAAATTTAATTGGGAGAGGTCTAAATTGAAGAGAGTTATTTTCAAGAGTCAAATGGAAAAAAGTTGGAAATGTCTATTAATACTGGGATAACAGGTAGACATTTCAACTATCCTATGATTGGGCTTCAAATTTGGGATTTTAATTTTAGTGTTCAAGTTGTCATTTTTATAGAAATCTAGGGCTTAGATTCTAGCAACACAAGACTGCAGAAATGCCTAGGGTTGAAGACTTATTCCTAAAAGGATGCTTCAGAACCTAGTCTACAGGTGCTTCTGACACATGTCAGATGCTCGACCTAATTCTATCCTTGGGAATCATTAGCCATTCTCCTCACTTGAGGGAACTAACCTATCCTTGACTCTTCTAGACATACAACCTACGGAGAAGCATCTAACACCACCTTTTAAATTCATGAAGTCAAGTCATTGAATGCAAGATGGTCATTGTATTCTTTGGAAAGAAATCTATGAACCTAGATTCACTCCCTAATCTCTAAAATTATGGAGGGCATGAGGATGCACTTAACTAATGCATATTTTTCAAATTTTAGGAATTTTTGACTCAAGATTCATTTTAGGTCATAGGAATACAATTTATGCCTAATGCATGCAACTTGAAAAAGATTATGGGCCAAATCAAAATAGAAGAAGGTGTACTTCCATCTTAGGCTCTTAAAGGTTAAGGTCATGTTCTCTGGCAAGGATGGAAGTCCTTCATTATCAATAGTGAAATAATATAATTTATGCATGATGTTAAAACATCCAACTAAGGGGTTGCTACATATTTTATCTTTCTTTAATGCCTAGGATTTTATATAAGGATTATGAGTTGTATTTATTTTTATGTTTCAATTGATTTAGTTGGATAGAAAATTTAGTTTATCCTATGAGCCTATGTCCGTGCATTCATCAAGACAAACATAGCACAAAAAAACCTAGAAAAAAGCATGTTATTTCTATTGCACACCCAAAATAAATCAAGCTAAATTAAATTAAAAAAAATAGGCCAATGCGTACAGTACACCGGAAAGAAAAGAAAAATAAGTTTTGCCCTTATACAACCCAGCCTAGAACTACAAGTTTAGATCTATGGGTCTTCTTTCCAAAAAAGTGTCCTTCTTTAGGGACATCCATCGGGCTCCACAGGGGACCACCGCACCATCTCTTGGTTGGGTCAGCTCTTGCTAATCCTAGACCCCATAGATCCTAACCTAATTCTAAGCTCAAATTTACATTTAAAATTCATAATAAATCTAAGCCTATCAAAATAAATAGGAAATACACACACAACACACAAAGTAGTTATATTTCACAAAAATATGGTCTTAGCATTAGTTGCTTGCTAATCCCACCTATCATATGGACTATGTTAAGGGATTTTCAGCACCTCCAAGCAAATAGCATTTTTATGATTTATTTATTACAGTGATCCCTTTAACACAGTCCCCTACATAAAATAGTATTAATTCTAAAAAGAATGCCCTACCATCTAGTCTAATGAACAAACAAGCCTAGGCATCCAATCTAAAACAATACACCACACAGACATGTGAAACATAGCACAAAAGGTTAAAGAAAATCATAGAATGATCTCACCTAGATCTAGAGTCTGTGACCTAAATAATCTAGTGTGTGTAGAAGAGGGGTTTGTGTGGTAAGGCTTTGCTAGGCTCTTTAAGTTCAAGTTTAAGTTTGAAGTTTGAATTTTTAATTTTACCATTGGTTGGTTTAAATTCAAATGGTTTAGTGGTTTAATTCCCATTTTATATTCATTTTATTGGGTTAAAGTAATATTTAAGTTTTAAGAATGAGAAATAGAATGAATTTTATTTTTAGTGAAACTCACTTTATTCCATCATCCAAATCGTAATGAAGTTTCAAAAGTCTAACTAAGATCCTTAAGTATCTTAATTAATCCTTAATGTTATTTATGTTTGGATTTGATTTATGTTATTTCATTTATTTGAATTGCTTTGTTCAATTTAATTTATTTGATTTGTTTCATTTTGAATTAAGTTATATGGGTTTCATTTGATTTGGCTCATGTTAATTTAAAGAGTTTAGATTTAATTTGATTTCATTCAATTTAACTTAAATTTTTTAATTCATGGATTTGAAAGCTTAAGGTTTAGGTTTATTAATATGAATTAGTACCTTAGGTTTGTTCATGGATTAAGCTTAACCTAAAGTACTTAGGTTAATTCTTTGATCTGATTTAATTGATTTAAGATTTAGATTCATTAGAAATGAGTGATTTCAATAAATTTTATTGATTCAAAATTTAAGGTTTAAATTAATTAATACTTTTGTTAACCTAAGGTTTTATTTCATTAACTTAAAATTGAATTTTGATCACTTTAATTGACTTAGGATATTTAGAGAAGTTCCTTAATATTTTTGATATCGACTGAAATTGATTTGAATTACCATTTAATTTAATAGATTAATTTCCTTAACCTAATATTTGATTAACATTGACGTAAGAATCTAAGGATTTAGAAATTTAACAACTCCTAATCCAGAGATCAATTGGGATTGAAAATTTTCTAGCAAGTGGGGTAACATGCCAATTTTAGGTGTTCAAAGTTTCATCTTGATTAGATTTGTAATTAGGGAGTAATGGGTTTTAATTATTTCATTAAAACCCAAATTAAGCCTAATTTATTGAGATTCAATTGAGGTTTTATTTTTCATAAATTCTCAATGAAATACCTTTCCAATGAGGTTTATTCATAATTTTGGCTAACTAGTTGATTTATTATGATTTAATTAAATTCATGTTATTTAATTGAATTATTTAATTCATTTAGTTGCTTAATTAGGTCAATTTAAGGATTTTAGGTTTAATTGAGTTTAAGTAATGTTTTAATGTTCAAGTTCATTATGGTGATTTAAAGTTGTTAGATTAAAATTCCCTAATTATTTCAATAAGGATTAATTAATTTAATTAATTTAAGGGTTAAGCATATGAAATTTTAATTTTCTTTGAATTCAGTGAATTAAATCCCCAAAAATTCACCTGAGGTGTGTTTCATGCTAAATTTTATTTTCTCAAAGTTTCAAATTAATTGGATTATTAATTTGAGAGTAATTAGGTTTAATGTGTTTCAATTAAACCCAAATTAAAGGAAAATATTTAGTAGATGTTGGGATTTTAATTTCTATGGATTCCTCTCATCAAGATGAATCAATAGAGCCCTCATTTGTATTTTTCAGATTTATATTTATTTATTTATGTATTTTTGAAGTTTTTATGATTTTTAAATAATTTTAAAATCATTATTTAACTAATTTTAACATAATTTAAGTGATGGAGATCATGCGTCGCATGGCGTGCCAGGTGGCATGTTCTACTGTGGCATGCATGGGTTGTCCATGCGGAGCCCATGTCAAGGCTCCTATGCGATGATCTTGGACCGTGTAATTGAAGATCAGATGGTCTGGATCGATCCCACGATTCTTAAAGGACAAAAATCGATCCGATTTGCCTAGATCTGGGCCGTCTGATCCAAATACATGGATTGGATGATGGATAGCTCATCTCCTTCATTTCTTGTAGGACTTGAGGGTCTTCCATAGTGTTTTGCTAATTATGAATGATGTAGAGCATGAAATCAAGTGATTTCAATTGCTACACAATTATTGAAGGATATCTTATGATTATATATGGTTTGATCTTATTGAAGATCACGCTTTTGATGAAAATGACCACAACTAAAACTTTAAATAAAAAGCTCAAGGTCGTTAATGGCATGCCTCAATTTGTTGGACGATTAGCCTTGAAATTGATCCTAGAGCTTCAGAACCTTGATTTGAACTCACTTGCCAAAGGAATTGGGTTAATTCCTTATGGATTATTCCCTAGACCAACCCTTGGCTTAAAAATTTTGGCTTTGGTGGTTTGCAATGGTTAAGGACACTTGGGAGGGGGAAGAACTTTCATTTGGCTTCAGATTGGATGCATGAAGGTGAAGGAAAGTTCAATTCTCCTTAGGGAAGTGTGTGTGTGTGTGGTTTGCTATATGGCCAAGATCTTTAAAGCTCTTTTTCCTTTATTCCTTGGTCAATTTTGATGATGGAGGGTCTTGGAAGTTAGCTAATGCCCTCCTCTTCTATCCCACACATGTCCAAGGTGAAGAGGTGGGAAGAAGGAAGTAGGAATTTGGCCTCTTCGTTTCCTTTGCTTGCATTGGCCTCTCTCCATTTGGATTTTATGTAATAATGCAAGAAAAGTTTAAATGGCCTAATTAGGGATGTATCTTTCATTAGAAAGGTTTAAAGAAGTCTCATCCCCATCCCATGTGATTTGGTTGGAAGTGATTTGAATTTTCCTACTAATTTTATCTTGTTTAACTCACTTAACCCAAATTGGGTTAAGTGAATTAAACCTAATTTCTTATGGGTCAAATGACCCATTTGACCCAATTACACCCAATAAGAATTTACATTATGTCCCATCGCCATCCCCATATGATTTAGGAAAATCAATTTAGATTTATTTTGATTTTTCTAGGGTTTGAGTTCAATTTAGCCTATTTAGGTTATTTTGATTTAAGGAATTTAACTTACCTAATCTAGGCCTCAATGGACTCTTTGTCATTATGATCAAACATGTTTATTTGATCATTTGAAATATTTTTGACAATTTTATTTGGTCAAATTTTAGTGGGTTGACTTTTTAACCAAGTGGGCCCACTTAAGTCAATCCTAGGTCGACTAGAGTTAACTTTAGGTTTGACTTTGAATTTCCATTTTATTTTCATTGATTTACTTGATTTAATTTATGTTGATATTTGACTTAATTTCATCAAACTAAGTAGATGGATTTAGCTCAAAATGCATTTCCTAAATTACTAAGCATGGTGACTTGAATATTGAATTAGAAATCCCTATTTGAACTTGACTTCTCATTGCTAAAATGACCTCTTCCAAAAAATGAGGTCAACAATGGACCACCAATATGTGCGTGGATTTGTCGAACACACTACATATTGTGTTGACGCTTTGATCAACATACAAGCATAAACTTGGGTAAACCCTAAACCTAAAACCCAGATAAAATCGTAAACCTAAACCCTAAATTTTAAATCCTAAACCCTAAACCCTAAACCTAAAATAATAAACCTTAAACTAACCCTAAACCTAAACCCTAAAAAGCTAAAAATCTAAACCTAAACTAAATAAAATAAAAAAGTAAATAAATAAAAAAACCTAAACCAAAATAAAATAAAAACATAAACTTATACCTAAACCTATGCTGAAAAAGAAAATAAAATAAAAAAAATAAAAACTAAACTAAAATAAAATAAATAAAAACCTAAACTAAAATAAAATATAAAAACCTAAATAAAATAAAACTAAACCTAAAATAAAACAAAATAAAACAAAATAAAAAAAAATAAAATAAAATAAAACTAAATAAAAAACCTAAACCTAAAAATTAACAAAAAATAAAACCTAAAATAAATAAAAAATAAAACCTAAACCCTAAACTAAAACAAAACCTAAACCTATAAAATAAATAAACCTAAATAAAACTAAAATAAACTAAACTAAAATAAATAAAACCTAAACCTATACTTAAAATAAACTTATACTAAACCTAAACCTAATCAAAATATAATAAAATAAACTAAAAATAAACTTAAACCTAATCTAAAAAAATAAAATCTAAAAATAAACTTAAAATAAAATCCAAACTTAAACCAAAAAAAAAATAAAACAAAAAGCTAAACTAAACCTAAAAAATGAAAAATAAAACCTAAACCTAAAATAAAATAAAAATAAAACTAAAATAAAAAAATAAACCCTAAACCTAAAAAATAAATTAAAATAAAAACCTAAACTAAAATAAATAAACCTAAAATAAACAAACTAAACTAAAAAAAATAAAAATAAACCTAAAATAAATTATAAATAAACTAAAATAAATAAAAAATAAACTAAATAAACCTACACCTATTAGGTTTACTTAATTTTAAAAAATAATAAAAAAAATAAAAAGAAAAAAAAAATAAAAATCCTAATGCTAAAGTCTAACCCAAAACAAACCCTAAACCTAAACCTTAAACCATAAACCTAAACACTAAACCCTAAACCCTAAACCCCAAACCTAAACCAGAACCTACACCCTAAACCCTAAACCTAAACCTAAACCCTAAACCCTAAAACATACAACCTAAACCCTAAACCTAAACCTTAAATCCTAAAACCTAAAACCTAAAACCTAAACCTAACTTAAATAAATGTAAAAAACCTAAACCTTAATTAAATAAGTAAATGAAAATAAAACTTAAAATAAAACCTAAGCTAAACCTAAACCTAAACCTAAACCTAAACCTAAACTTTAAAAAATAAATAAATAAAAATATAAACTAAATAAAAAAAAATAAATAAAATAAAACCTAAACTAAACTAACAAAGAAAATAAACCTAAAAATAAAAAACCTAAATAAAATAAAAACTAAACGTAAATAAAAAACCTAAAATAAAATAAAATAAAAATTAAATAAAAAACCAAGCCTTAAAAATAAACCTAAACATAAAAATAAATAAAATATAAAAAACCTAAACCATGTACTAAAAAAAACCTAAACTAAATAAATAAAATAAAAAAAAAACCTAAACCTAAACCTAAACTAAATAAAATAAAATAAACTAAAATAAACCTAAGCTAAACTAAAAAATAATACCTAAATAAACCTAAAATAAAAAAGTAAAAAAACCTAAACTTAAAAAAAAAATTAAAACCTAAAACCTAAAATTAAAAAATAAAACCTAAACCTAAAAAAATAAAAATAAAAATAAAACTAAACTAAGAAATAAACATAAACCTAAACCTAAAAATAAACTAAAATAAAAAGCCTAAACTAAAATAAATAACCTAAAATAAATAAACTAAACTAAATAAAATAAAAATTAAACCTAAATTAAAATAAAAAATATAATAAACTAAAATTAATAATCAATAAACTAAATAAACCTATAATACTGGTTTACTTAATTTAAAAAAAAATAAAACCTAAACCCTAAAATAAAAACAAAACTAAATAAAAAAAATAACCTAAACTCACTAACCTAAACTTAAACCAACCAAACCTAAACACTAAACCCTAAACCCTAAACCTAACTAAACTTAAAGACCACTACTCCTAAAAAACCCTAAACCCTAAACCCCATCCCTAAACCCTAAACCCTAAAACCCTAAACCCTAAAATTCTAAACCCTAAACCCTAAAACTTAAAAACTTAAAAACATAAACCTAAACTTAATAAAACCTAAAAATAAAATAATTAAAAAAACCTAAACCTAAAGAAAATAATAAAATGAAATAAAGTAAAACCTAAACTAAAACCTAAACCTAAACCTTAAAATGAAAGAAAATAAAAAAATTAAAAAATAAATTAAATTAAATAAAAACCTAAACTAAACTAAAAAATAAAATAAACCTTAGAATAAAAAACCAAAATAAAATTAAAACTAAACGTAAAATAAAAATAAAATAAAAAAGAACTAAATAAAAATCTAAACCTATAAAATAAACCTAAAAATAAATGAAAAATAAAACCTAAACCCTAAACTAGATAAAAACCTAAAACTAAAATAAATATAAAATAAACAAAATAAAATAAACTAAAACCTATACTAAAATAAACTAAACTAAAATAAATAAAAACAAAACCTAAACTTAAAAGAAACTGAACCTTTACCTATACCTGAACTAAATAAAATAAAATAAACTAAAAATAAACCTAAACCTAAACTAAAAATTAAAATTTAAAAATCAACTTATTATAAAACCTAAAACCTAAACCTTAATAAAATAAAATAAAATAAAAACCAAAACCTAAACCAAAATTAAAAAAAAAAAAACCTAAACCTAAATTAAAATAAAAAAATAAAACTCAACTAAAAAAATAAACCTAAACCTAAAAAATATAATAAAAAAAAAACCTAAAATAAATAAACTAAACTTAATAGAAAAAATAAACCAAAATATAAATAAAAAATAAAGTAAACTAACATAAAAAAATAAACTTAATATACTAAATAAACCTAAACCTACTAGTTTAATTAATTTTCTTAAAAAAACCTTAAACCCTAAATCCTAATCCCTAAACCCTAAACCCTAAACCATAAACCCTAAACCTACAACCTAAACCCTAAACCCTAAACCCCAAACCCAAAATCCTAAACCTAAATCGAAAGTAACAAAATAAATTAAAAATAAACCTAAACCTTAAAACCTAATAAACCTAGACCTAAACCTAAACCCTAAGAATGGGTAGAACCTAAACATCAACGTTTAGTCTAGATCTTGGAGGCAAAAGGTGAGGCGGTTACCACTGGTATCTAGGAATATGGAGGTGGTAAAATTATGGAGGCTAGAGCCAGAGGTTACAATCATGGTGGTGGAGGGAGAGATGGGATATGAATATCTCTACTGAGACGGGGTGGTTTTGATGGGAACTTGAGAAAAGAATGAATACCCATCGCTTATGGAACTATGTCTTTATAGTAGAGATGGTTCTAATTATTTAGGGGTTTTTATTTGCTATATGCATGCTCATTTTTGATCCATGTCGTCACTTATGTCTTAGAAAACTTGGTGGGTTACTTGGTTGATGAAATCAAAAAAAGAAATGATGAATCTAAATTTTATCTCTGTTAAAGAAAAAACTCAAGGCCCTAAACCCTAAAAACTCCAACCCTAAACCCTAAACACTAAAACCTAAAACCCTAAACCCTAAAACCTAAAACCCAAAATCCTAAACCCTAAACCCTAAACCTAAACCTTAAACCCTAAACCCTAAATCCTAAACCCTAAACCCCAAACCCAAAAAAAATAAATAAAATAAATAAAATAAAAAAAAAATAAAAAAAAAAAAAATACTAAACCAAAAAACCCTAAACCTAAACCTAAACTAAATAAAACCTAAAAATAAAATAAATAAAAAACCCTAAACCAAAATAAAAAAATAAATTTATTTAAATTATAACATAAACTTAAACCTAAAAAGAAAATAAAATATAAAATAAAAACTAAAATAAAATAAAATAAATAAAAACCTAAATTAAAGTAAAAAAACCTAAATAAAATAAAAACTAAACTTAAAATAAAAATAAAATAAACTTAAAATAAAATAAAATAAAAACAAAATAAAAACCTAAACCTAAAACATAAAAAAATATAGAAAATAAAAGTAAATAAAAATAAAATCCTAAACTCAAAACTAAAAAAAAGAAGCTACACCTAAAATAATAATAATAAAAAACCTAAACCTAAAATAAAATAAAATAAACTAAAATAAATAAACTAACCTAAACTTAAAATTAACTAAACCAAAACCTAAACCTAAACTAATAAATAAACCTAAAAATAAACCTAAAATAAACCTAAACCTAAACTTAAAAAAAAAAAAATAAAATAAACCTAAACCTAAACCTAAAAAATAAAATAAACCTAAACCTAAAATAAAATAAAAATAAAACTAAACTAAAAAATAAACCTAAACCTAAACCTAAACCTACAAAAAAAGCAAAAATAAAAAACCTAAACTAAAATAAATAAACCTAAAATAAATAGACTAAACTAAATAAAAATAAAAATAAATCTAAATAAAAATAAAAAATAAAATAAATTTAATTAAATTAAAAAATAAACTGAATGAACTAAATAAACCTAAACCTAAATGTTTACCTAATTTAAACAAAAAAAAGCTCTAACCCTCAACCCTAAACCCTAAAACCAACCATAAACCCAACCTAAACCTAAACCTAAACCTAAAACCCTAAACCTAAACCTAAACCCTAAACCCTAAAACCCTAAACTAAACACTAAACCCTAAACCTAAACCTAAGCCCTAAGCCTAAACTAAACCTAAAACCATAAAAAACCTAAAAACCTAAAACCTAAACCTAAAATATACTAAACCAAAACTTAAAATATACTAATCTTAAACCATAAACTAAATAAAATAAAATAAATGAAAAATAAACCTAAACCTAAACTAAAAAATAAAACCTAAAAATAAACCTAAAATAAAACCTAAAACCTAAATAAAAATTAAAATAAAAAACATAAACCCAAACCTAAAAATAAAAAAAAAAATTAAAAATATAATAAAAATAAAACTAAACTAAAAAAAAATAAACTTAAAAAACCTAAAAAAATAAATAAACTAAAATAAATAATCTAAAGAAATAAAAAATAAAAAAATAAACTTAAATAAAATAAAAAATAAAATAATAAATGAAAATAAATAAAATAAACTAAATAAATTAAATAAACAACCTAGTTTACTTAATTTTAAAAAAAACCCAAAACCCAAAACACTAAACCCTAAACCCTACATCTTAAACCCTAAACCCTAAACCCTAAATCCTAGACCTTGAAACTAACCCTAAACCCTAAACCCTAAACCTACAACCCTAAACCCTAAAATAGAAAACCTAAACCCTAAAAAAAATAAAAAATAAAACACCATAACCCTAATAAAACCCTAAAACTAACCTAAACCCTAAACCATAAACCATGACCTAAACCCTAAACCCTAAACATAATAAAAAACCTAAACCTAAACTAAATACAACCTAAACTCTAAACCTAAAACCCAAAAAAAACCCAAAACCCTAAACCCTAAATCCTAAAAACATAGAAACCTAAACTTAAACTAAATAAATCCTAAAAGTAAAATAAACAAAAAAATTAAACTTAAATTAAATTAAATAAAATAAAAACCTAAATTAAAACCTAAGCCTAAACCTAAACTAAAAAATAAAATAAAATAAAAATTAAAAAACAAACTAAAGAAAATAAATAAAACCTATTAAACTAAAAAAATATAATAATAAATATAAAAAAAATAAAATAAAATAAAACCCAAAACAAAATAAAATTAAAATAAACCAAAAAATAAAATAAAATAAAGACTAATAGAAACCTAAACCTAAAAAAATAAACCTAAAATTAAATAAAAATAAAACCTAAGCCTTAAACTAAATAAAATAAACTAAACCTAAACTAAAATAAATAAAACCTAAACCTAAACCTAAAATAAACTAAACTAACCCTAAACTAAATAAAATAAAAAAAAATAAACTAAAATAATCCTATACCTAAACTAAAATAAAACTATAAATCAACCTTAAATAAAACCTAAACCTAAACCGAAATAAATAAAATAAAATAAAAAACCTAAACTCAATTAAATGAACTAAACTAAATAAAATAAAAAATAAAATAAACTAAAATAAATAAATAATATACAAAATAAAATAAATAAACCTAAACCTAAAATTTACTAATAAAACCCTAAATAAACTAAACCCTAAAAAACCCTAAACCTAAACCTAAACCCTAAACCTAAAAAACCTAAACCCTAAAAACCCTAAACCCTAAAAACTAAATAAACCTAAACCTAAACTAACCTAAAACTAAACCCTAAACCCTAAACCTAAACTAAACTCCTAAACCTAAACACTAACCCTAACCCTAACTTTAACCTAAACTTAAACCTAAATAAAAACCTAAACTAAATAACCCTAAACCTAAAATAAAAAATAAAACCCTAAACCTAAAATAAAACCAATAACCCTAAACCTAAACTAAAATAAAATAAATAAACCTAAAACCCTAAACCAAAATAAAACTAAACAAACCTAATCTAAACCCTAAAGTATAAATAAAATAAACTAAAATAAATAAACCTAACTCTAAACCTAAAATAAACCTAAAATAAATAAAAAACCCTAAACCTAAAAATAAATAAACAAAAAAACCCTAAACCCTAAACCTAAAATATAAACTCTAAATCTAAACTAATAAAATAAAATTAAAACACTAAATAAAATAAAAAATAAACCTAAATAAATACTAAAATAAAATAAACCCTAAAAAAATAAACCCTAAATAAAATCCTAAACCCTAAACCCTAAACCTAAAACTAAAAAACCTAAAACACCTAAACCTAAACTAAATAAAACCTAAAAATAAAATAAATAAAATACCTAAAACTAAACCAAATAATATAATAAAATAAATAAGAAACCTAAAATATAAAGAAAATAATAAAATAAATAAATAAACCTAAACTAAAACCTAAATCTAAACTAAAAAATAAAATAAAATAAAAGTAAATTAAACTAAAATAAAATAATAAAACCTAAACCAAACTAAAATAAAATAAACCTAAGAATAAAAAACCTAAATAAAATAAAAATTAAATGTAAATTAAAAATAAAATAAAAATAAAATAAAAATAAAATAAAATAAAATAAAATAAAATAAAAACTAAATAAAAACCTAAACCTAAAAAAATAATAAAACCTAAACCCTAAACTAAAAAAAAAACCACCTAAAAATAAAATAAAATAAACCTAAACCTAAACTAAAATAAATTAAATTAAAAAAAATAAACCTAAATGTGAAATTAAACTTAAAATAAATATAATAAAATAAACTAAATATAAACCTAAACCTAATAAAAAAATAAACCTAAACTCACTAAAAATTAAACCTAAAATAAACCTTAAATAAAACCTAAACTAAAAAAAATAAATAAAACCTAAACCTAAACCTAAAAATAAAAATAAACCTAAACCTAAAATAAAATAAAAATAAACCCATAAAAAGATAAACTAAAAAATTAATAACCTAAAAAAATAAACTAAATAAAATAAAATTAAGTAAACCTAAATAAAAAATAAAAAATAAAAATAAACTAAAATAAACCAAAATAAATAAAAAAAACTAAAACTTATAAACTTAAAAACTATAAATAAATAAAACATTAAACCCTAACTAACCTAAACCTCTAAACCCTAAATAAGAAACCTAAACTAAAACCTAAACCCTAAACCCCAAACCCTAACCTAAACCCTAAATTTAAACATAAACCCTAAAACTAAACCTAAAACTAAACCTAACTTAAACCCTAAACCTTAAACCCTAAACTTAAAATCCAAAACCCTAAACCCTAAACTTAAACTCCCTAAATCATAAAGCATAAACCTAAACCCTAAACTAAAATCTAATACCTAAACTAAATCCTAAACAAAACCTAAACCTAAAACCTAAACCTAAATCCTAAATCAAACCCTAACCTAACCATAAATAAAACTTAACCTAAACCCCAAAATAAACTCTAAACTCTATACTAACCTAAATAAAAAATCCAAACATACACATGACCAACCCATACTTAATAAATTCCTTCATTCCAAAATCCAAATTCAATTTATTTTCTCATGAATCAATCATACCTTCATCATATTCATAAATATAAATAAATCTACAATCAACAAGCAAAAGAAAATCAACCCAAGTCAAACCTAACTAACCTTTTGACTTGAAATGCTCAAATGAACCAAAACCCATTTGAACCCAAGCCAATTATTGAATTTATATATCAATCCCAAATCCATATATAAACTCAAATCAAACTCCCTAAGCTAACTAAACCAAATTGGTCCACTTGACCCAAAGTGGCAAATTTAACCTATTTGAGCCTAATCCTACCTAAATTAGATTGAAATCAAAACCTTAATTATGATTGTTTGTTCACCAGTTGATCAATTATCAAATTAAACAACCAAACCAACTTGGTCATTTGACCAAGTCAACCCCTTAAACCATATGAACCCAAACTAGCCAAATTGTAACCTAAGCCAAATCCCTTGAAACCAAAGATTCATACCAAATCAAAATTAATATTTGAATATGACTTGACCTTCAATGAGTCAAACAAAACCCAATTGGCCCTCTTGACCAAGTTGACCTAATTGACTAAAGAACAAATTATGTCAAAAAAATATAAACCAAATTTATTAAAAAATGGCTCAAGTTCATTCCAAATTGATTGTTGAACTTGACCAAAACCATGATTGGACCTAATTGAACCTAATTAACCTACTTAGCCTAAATTGACCTAAAGGTTCAAGTTAGCCTAAATCAAAATCAAATCCAAATTAATTGAAACCAAAGCCTACAATCATCTTCAATTGGTCAATTAAACTAAAACCAATATCCAACCAAGAATTTGGCCAATTTTGTCAAAAATAACCCATTTGACCCAAATGAATTCAAATGAGCCAAAATCAAATCTAAGTCAAACCAAACCAAACCAAGTGAACCAAAACATCTTGAATAATCATATGAACTTGCCCAACCCTTGGTTTAATAATTTGACCAATTGGTCAACTTGACCCAACCTAACCTAATTTGACCTAAATGAGTCAAATTGGGCCTAACCTAACCAAATCAACTCCAATTGACTTGAAATTTGTGCTAACCCACTTTTGGCTCATTTCAAATCAAATCCAATGCCAAATGATCATTCTACCCTTGGCTCAAGGGCATCACATGAGACAAATCACCCATGTAAGTGGTCATTTCCATTCCTTGGCCACTTAGTACTCTCCCAATGGTCCACCTAGCACCTAAGACACTTCTCACCGACCCAAGGGTTGTCCATGACCCATTGGAGGTGAAATCACTCACCCTCCCCATTGGAGCATTTGAAACCAATAGGACACCCATGATTCTTTCTTCCACCTCCACACCTTCAACCAACCAAGTAGCAAACTCACCTCCTACTTGCCACCCAACTTCCTGAGATGGTCAATAACCACTAGAAGCCAAACTGATCCCACTGTTGATCAAGATGTATATACCCCTCGTTTCCACTCAAACACATAAAAAATCATTCTTCAGAGCCTTAGCTACCCAAGATAAGCTACTAGAGCCATTCCCTAAGCTCCAAGTTCGTTCCTCAATCAAAAAATGCCATTCTCGTATGTCCCAAAAAAGGACACTCTCATTTTTGACCTAACTTTCCCATTTCTCCATAAAACTCAAATTAACTTTGCACGCATCTTCCCTAGGCCTCGTTAAATAAGAACAAAGCATCTCTCAAGCTTCTCGAGCACCGGAGGTGGGACTTAAGTCAAAGTCCTGCTCCAAATCATCGATTCATGTACTTCTGATTGAAAGTCAGGAATTGATCCAATTGTTGCTCAATAGGGCTTCATCCACTAGATGAAGCATCCTCAATTGTTTGAGCCATTCTTGAGCTCCTGTAAGGTGCTTCCAAAACGATCCTTAGCAAAATTAGGTTGGAGCTTTTTGAAGAAAACTCATGTGATCTTGACTGGATCCCCTTCGATCGATGTCGTGAAGGTGTGGATCTTGGAGTTGATCCTAGCCGAGAAAGCTTGATCAAGTGAGCTGGATGGACTCCATTCTCCCTTACTGTGATGTTAGATCGCACCGCCCATTCCGCGATCAAAATGGGCGACCATGATTAAATTAGATCGACCGATTTAATCCTATTAAAGTGGGATTAATGTAGCCATCGATCTCGATCAATACAGATGAGAAAGCGCATTCGCTGCCGCCATGTAGGCCCCTAGTCGTAAGTTTTAAGTAGCCAATCCCACAGCGCTATGTGGAAAGTGTGTCACGCCACATGGCCAATAGGATTATGCTTTAATTAGGCTTAATTAATCATTTATAATGGCTAAAACTTCTAAAAATCATAAAAAATCATAGCGAAATCAAAAAATGCAAAAAAAAACTAATTTTAATGGTATTTCATAGGAGAATTAATTAAAATTTATCTTAACTAATTTTGAATAGTAATAAGGTTTAATTACAAAATTAATTAGCTTAATTACTCTTAATTACTTGAACAATTAATCCCAAAAATTTGTGGGCTAATTTAATGGGATGACTATGCCTCCCATGATTTTCTTGGGATTTATTGCTCACTTAATTAGAAAATTGACTAATTAAACCTTAACTACTTTTAAGTTAATTAATGATTAATTAATCCCATGAATAGTAATAAATTGGTTAACAAGTTTATTAATCATTGTTCAACAATAAGTGAACTAAGGAATAGGGTTGGGCCCCCTTTCCCTAAGTTCATTTCATGCTTTTTAAATGAAATTAATTAAGATTTAACAGATTAATTAAATCACTTAATCAAATTGAAATCATAATCACATCAGACCTTAATTAATTAAATCATGTGGGTAGATCTTTATGTGTTTTATAACCCAAAAAAGAGTTTAATGAAATTATGGTTAGTCCACATGTGTGGGAAAACCATAAGAGTATTAATTAAGTCCCTTAATCTAATTAACTATTAATCATGAGTCAATTGCATTAGGCCCCTTTTATTTCTAGATCATTACAAGTTTATTTTCCATGCATATCATGTTGGCTCATACTTACTTAGTTAATTACTTTAAGGTGACATAAGTAAGGGTAATTAATTCATAAAATTAAGGGTTCAACTTAATTAACCCATAAAATCAACTTAATTACATTTCCTTAAATTAAATCAAATAACTAATGTGGGAATGGGTTTAAAATAGTAAGTGATGATTTCTCTTCTCCTCTTTAAATCAAATCAAATCCAAAACTTAATTAATAAAGAATCTTTGGTTTGCTTTAAATAATCTTATTTGATTTGATCATCCTTAACCCTAAAATAAACCCTAAAACAAACCCTAAACCCTAAAACATACAACCCTAAACCCTAAACCCTAAACCTAAACCTTAAAACCTAAAAACCTAAAAACCTAAACCTAAATTAAATAAAATGTAAAAATAAAATAAATTAAAAAACCTAAAACTTAATTAAATAAATAAATAAAATAGAATAAAAACTTAAACTAAAAGCTAAAAACCTAAACCTAAACCTAAACATAGAAATAAAATAAAATAAAAAATAAAACTAAACAAAAATAAATTAAATAAAAACCTAAACTAAACTAACAAAGAAAATAAACCTAAAAATAAAAAACCTAAATAAAATAAAAACTAAATGTAAAATAAAAAAACCTAAAATAAAATAAAATAAAATAAAAATTAAATAAAATACTAAACCTTAAAAATAAAGCTAAAAACACCTAAAAATAAATAAAAAATAAAACCAAAACCCTATACTAAAAAAAACCTAAACCTAAAATAAATAAATAAAAACTAAACCTAAACTAAAATAAACTAAACTAAAATAAATAAAACCTAAATTGAAACCTAAACCCTAAACTAAATAAAATAAAATAAACTAAAAATAAACCTAAACCTAAACTAAAAAATAATACCTAAAAATAAACTTAAAATAAAAGCCTAAAACCTAAACTTAAAAAATAAAATAAAAACCTACACCTAAACCTAAAAATAAAAAATAAAACCTAAACCTAAAAAAGTAAAATAAAAATAAAACTAAACTAAGAAATAAACATAAACTTAAACCTAAAAAGAAACTAAAATAAAAAGCCTAAACTAAAATAAATAACTTAAAATAAATAAACTAAACTAAATAAAATAAAAAATAAATGTAAATTAAAATATATAATAAAATAAACTAAAATAAATAAAAAATAAACTAAATAAACCTAAACATACTAGTTTGCTTAATTAAAAAAAACCTTAAACACTAAACCTTAAACCCTAAACTTCAAATCCTAAACCCAAAACCCTAAACCCTAAAGAATAAACTCTAAACCTAACCTTAAACCCTAAACCCGAAACCATAAACTCTAAAACTAACCATAAACCCTAAACTTAAAACCCTAAACCCAAAACCCTAAACCCAAAACCCTAAAAATATAAACCCTAAACTATAAACTAACCCTAAACACAAAATCCTAAACCCTAAAGCCTAAACCATAAACCCTAAAACCCTAAATCCTAAACTAACCCTAAACCCTTAGTTAACCCTAAACCTTAAACCCTAAAATCAAAAAAACCCTAAACTCTAAAGCTTAACCACTAAATACTAAATGCTAAACCCTAAACCCTAAACCCTAACCACAAACCTTAAGCCCTAAAACCTTAAATCATAAAATTCTAAACCCTCAACCCTAAACCTTAAAACAAAACTAAACATAAACTAAATAAAACTTAAAAATAAGATAATTAAAAAAACCTAAACCTAAATAAAATAATAAAATGAAATAAAGTAAAAACCTAAACCTAAACCTTAAAATGAAAGAAAATAAAAATGTAAAAATAATATAAAATAAATAAAAACCTAAACTAAACTAAAAAATAAAATAAACTTTAGAATAAAACCTAAATAAAATAAAAACTAAACGTAAAATAAAAATAAAATAAACCTAAAATAAAATAGAAAAGAACTAAATAAAAATCTAAACCTATAAAATAAACCTAAAAATAAATAAAAAATAAAATCTAAACCCTAAACTAAAAAAAAATCCTAAAATTAAAATAAATATAAAATAAATAAAATAAAATAAACCAAAACCTGAACTAAATTAAACTAAACTAAAATAAATAAAACCTAAACCAAAACATAAACTAAATAAAATAAAATAAACTAAAAATAAACCTAAACATACACTAAAAATTAAAACTTAAAAATAAACTATAATAAAACCTAAACCTAAAAATAAAAAAAATCAAACATAAACCTAAAAATAAAAATAAAACATAAACCTAAAATAAATAAAAAATAAAACTCAACTAAAAAATAAACCTAAACCTAAAAAATATACTAAAAAAATAAAACCTAAAATAATAAACTAAACTAAATAAAAAATAAAAAAGTAAACCTAAATATAAATAAAAATAAAGTAAACTAACTAAAAAACTTAATATACTAAAACCTAAACCTAATTGTTAAAAAAACCTAAACCCTAAATCCTAAACATAAACCCTAAACCTAAACCATAAACCCTAAACCCTAAAGCCTAAAACCATAAACCCTAAACCCAAACCTAAACCCTAAACCCTAAACCCTAAACCCTAAACCCTAAACCCCAAATCATAAACCTAAACCTAAACCTAAACCCTAAGAATTCAAAAAACCTTGATGGCAAGAACATCACCATCAACCACCTAGATCTAAAGGTGAAGGCAGGTGGTAAAAGGGTGGTGGGGATCTAGGTGCTAGTGGATATGGAGGTGGTGGTCGAGTAGTGGTGGTTATGGAGGCGAAAGAGGTTGCAACCATGGTGGCGAGGGAGAGATCGGGATATGATGATGGATCTCTATTTGAGAGGTTGGGGTGGTTTTGATAAAAGGAGAAAAAGAATGGCCGATCAATGCTACTATTTCTTTACATTAGAGATGATTCTAATTATTTAGGGTTTTTTTGCTATGCAACATCCATGTCATCACTTTGTCTTAGAAAACTTGGTGGGTTTTGATGAAATAAAATAAATAAATGTTGAATCAATTTTTCTATTAAAACACTAGGCCCTAAAGCCTATAAACTCTAAACTCTAAATCCTAAACCCTAAACCTTAATCCATAAACCTAAACCCAAAATCATAAACCTTAATCCCAAACCCTAAACACTAAATGCTAAACCCTAAACCCTAAACCCCAAACCCTAAACCTTAAACCCTAAACCCTATAAAGCTAAAAATGTAAACCTAAACTAGAAAAAACCTAAAAATAAAATAAATAAATAAAAACTATTGTTCTTTTATTGAAACCTCTATAAGCTCTACTAGAAAGAGAGTATCCTAAGAAAATACCATCATCTGATTTGTAATCAAACTTACCTAAATGCTCTTTCCATTATAAAATAAAACATTTACTTCAAATACATGAAAGTGTTTAATCTTGGGTTCTTTCCAAAAAAATAATTCATAGGGTGTCTTCTTCAAAATTGTCTAAAATAGATCCTATTCATCACATAACATGATTTATTACTGCCTAAAAAAATATTTTTGCAATTTATACTCATCAAGCATAGATCTACTTAATTCAATTAATATTATACTTTTTCTCTCTAGTACTCCATTTTATTGGGGAGTTCTAAGTGCAAAAAAGTTATTTCTAATCCCATGTTCATCACAATAATCTTCAAATAATTTATTTTCAAATTTGCCACCATGATCAGTTTGAACCCTATTAATCACATGGCTTTGTTCTCTTTGAATAAATTTAGAAAAATTTCTACATTCAACAAAAGCATCATACTTGCAAGTGATAAACAAAACCCAAGTATATTTAGAGAAATAATCAATAATCATAAACCATAATTTTTCCACCTAGTGGTGCTAATTGGACCAAATAATCCATGTGCAACAATTCTACATCTAGTAGAAACAATATTTTTACTTGTAAATGAGCTTCTAATGCTTACCATGAATACATGCATCACAAACATAGTTTGAATGAAAATTTAATTTAGGCAATAACTACTAAATCAAGTTTAGCAATTTTATTGAGTGTGATGTTAAAAAATGACATAGTCTCATGCCATAACCATATACCATCATGAGTGCTTTAAAATAAAGAAAATTCAAATTCACATAATGAAAGCTATCTAAATCAATGACATAAATATTTTAAGTCTTTGTCCTACTACAAAATATTTTCAATATATTTTATAATATAATATGATGCATGAAATACTACATTCAAACCTTTATCACATAATTAACTAATATAAATTAAATTATGTTTTAATCCTTCTACTAGAAAAACTTTATCAAAAGTGATATATTTCTTACAAATATAACCAATGTCAATGATCTTTCCTTTTGCATTATCTCCATATGTAACAAATCCTCCATCACTTGATTCTAAAGTTGTGAATTTATCTTTATCTCTCGTCATATGTCTTGAACAACAAACCAAGTACCACCTGCCTTCTTTGATTTTTCTTTGAAGGCATTCCTACAAAAGAAAATCACATGTTAACTTTTGGAACCCAAACATGTTTGGTTCCACATTCTAAATTCAAAGCAAGATATCTTGCATGTGTGGTTTGTGCAGTTCTTGTACCTTTTCGTAATGATACATAAGGTGATTTCTTAGTGATTTGTAATTTACGTACATAGCAATCAAATGAAATATGCCCTTTTCTATCATAATACACCAAACATTAGTGTTTGCATATTAGCACAATAATTATAAGATATATGAGTGGGATGTGTATGATGCAAATAATTTTATTAAATATTTTACTTGATGAAGCATTATAATGAACTTGTGATTTCAAACATAATAATCTTGCTTTTAATAAGATATTCTCTATTTGAAGTTTACATAAGAATAAATATTTTTACTTTTAAATTATCACATACATTTTTAAATCACAAAATGCATATCTAAATTTTTATGTTCTTTTCTAAGGTTTTGTATTTTTTTAAATTTTTTATATTAAATAACTATATTATTAAAATCATTATATAATTCATCATAAGATATATCATTACATACCTCTTGAGAATCTAAGTCAGATTCTCCATTTGCCATAAGACATATGTTGAGCTCTTCATCGGATGAGCAAGTACTTGATTCATTTGAATCTAGATTGGCCCATAAAGCCTTCTTCTTCTTCTTAAGGAACTTTATCTCCTTCATATTTTTTCTTCTATCTACATCAATCTCCTTCTTCTTGATTCAAAAGTTTTGGAAAAATCACTTATGTAGTCTTCTTCAAAAAATTAGTCTAAAATATCCTATTCATCACATAACATGCAATATTTATTGCTTAAAAAAATATTTTTTGCAATTTATACTCATCAAGCATAGATCTACTTAATTCAATATTCTACTTTTTTTGTCTAGTACCCATTTTGTTAGTTCTAAGTGCAAAAAATATTATTTAATCCCATGTTCATCAAATAATCTTCAAATAATTTATTTTCAAATTTGCCACCATGACTTGAACCCTATTAATCAAATGGTTTTATTCTTTGAATATATTTAGAAATTTCTAAACTCAACAAAAGCATCATCCTTGCAAGTGATAAAAAACCCAAGTATATTTAGAGAAATCATCAATAATCTTAAAAACCATAATTTTTTCCATAAGCTAGTGGTGCTAATTGGACCAAATAAATCCATAAATAATTCAAAGGTCTAGAAGTAGAAACAAATATTTTACTAAATGAGCTTCTAGAATGCTTACCATGACAAACATAGTTTGAATGAAAATTTAATTTAAATAACTACTAAATCAAGTTTAGCAATTTTATTGAGTGTCTATAAATGACATAGTTCCTATGCCATAACCATATATCATCATGAGTGCTTTAAAATAAAGAAAATTCAAATTCACATAATGAAAGCTATATAAATCAATGACATAAATATTTTTAAGTCTTTTTTCCTATTTACAAAATATTTTCAATATTTTATAATATAATATGATGCAAATACTACATTCAAACCTTTATCACATAATTAACTAATATAAATTAAATTATATTTTAATTTACTAGAAAAATTTATCAAAAGTGATATATTTCTTACAACCAATGTCAATCTAATATCTCCATAAACAATCACTTGATTCTAAAGTTATGAATTTATCTTTATCTCCTATGTCTTGAACAACCACCCCAAGTACCACATGCCTCTTTGATTTTTTGAAGGCATTCTACAAAAGAAAATCACATGTTAACTTTGGAATCCAAACATGTTTGGGTCCACATTCTAAATTCAAGCAAGATATCTTGCATGTGTGGTTTGTGTAGTTTTGTACCTTTGGTAATGATACAGATGATGCTTAGTGATTTGTAATGTACATAGTAATAAATGAAATATGCCTTTTCTATCATAATAATTGCACCAAACATTAGTGTTTGCATATATTTAGCACACAATAATTATAAGATATAAAGTGGGATGTGTATGATGCAAATAATTTTATTAAATGTTTTATATTTGATGAAGCATTATAATGAACTTGTGATTTCATAATTATAATCTTGCTTTAATAAGATATTCTATTAAGTTTACATATAAAATAAATATTTTTACTAAATTATCACATACATTTTTTAAATCACAAAAATGCATATCTAAATTTTTATGTCTTTTCTAAGGTTTTGTATTTTTTAAATATATTAAATAACCAAATTATTAAAAATTATATAATTCATCATAAGATATATCATTACATACCTCTTGAAATCTGTGATTCTCCATTTTCCATAAGACATATGTTGAGCTCTTCATATGAGCAAGTACTTGATAATCTAATTCCCATAAAGCCTTCTTCTTCCTCTTGAAACTTTATCTCCTTCATATTTTTCCTATCACATCAATCCTTCTTCTTGATTCAAGAAGTTTTGGAAAATCACCACTTATGTGTCTTAAAATTAGTCTAAAATAGATCCTATTCATCACATAACATGAATATTTATTACCAAAAAATAAATACTCATCAAGCATAGATCTACTTAATTCAATTAATATTCTATTTTTTCTATCTAGTACTCCATTTTGTTGGGAGTTCTAAAAAAATTCTAGTCCCATGTTCATCACAATAATCTTCAAATAATTTATTTTCAAATTTGCCACCATGATCGCTTTGAACCCTATTAATCAAATGGCTTTGTTCTCTTTGAATATATTTAGAAAACTTTCTAAACTCAACAAAAGCATCATCAAGTGATAAACAAAACCCAAGTATATTTAGAGAAATCATCAATCATAAAACCATAATATTTTCCACCTAAGCTAGTGGTGTTAATACCAAATAAATCCATGTGCAACAATTAAGGTCTAGAAGTAGAAACAATATTTTTACCAAAGTAAATGATTCTAGAATGCTTACCATGAATACATATCACAAACATATAGTTTGAATGAAAATTTAATTTAGTAATCCAACTACTAAATCAAGTTTAGCAATTTTATTGAGTGTGTTAAAAATGACATAGTCTCCTATGCCATAACCATATATCATCATGAGTGCTTTAAAATAAAAGAAAATTCAAATTCACATAATGAAAGCTATATAAATCAATGACATAAATATTTTAAGTCTTTGTCCTACTACAAAAATATTTTCAATATTTTATAATATAATATGATGCATGAAATACTACATTCAAACCTTTATCACATAATTAACTAATATAAATTAAATTATGTTTTAATCCTTCTAGAAAAACTTTATCAAAAGTGATATATTCTTACAATATAACCAATGTCAATGATCTTTCCTTTGCATTATCTCCATATGTAACAAATCCTCCATCACTTGATTCTAAAGTTGTGAATTTATCTTTATCTCTCGTCATATGTCTTGAACAAACCACCCCAAGTACCACATGCCTTCTTTGATTTTTCTTTGAAGGCATTCTACAAAAGAAAATCACATGTTAACTTTTGGAACCTAAACATGTTTGGGTCCACATTCTAAATTCGAAGCAAGATATCTTGCATGTGTGGTTTGTGTAGTGCTTGTACCTTTTGGCAATGATACATAAGATGATTGCTTAGTGATTTGTAATTTACGTACATAGCGATCAAATGAAATATGCCCTTTTCTATCATAATAATTGCACCAAACATTAGTGTTTTCATATATTAAACAATAATTATAAGATATATGAGTGGGATGTATGATGCAAATAATTTTTATTAAATGTTTTACTTGATGAAGCATTATAATGAACTTGTGATTTCAAACGTAATTCTAATCTTGCTTTTAATAAGATATTCTATTTGAAGTTTACATATAAGGAATAAATATTTTACTTTTAAATTATCACATACTTTTTTTTAAATCACAAAAAAATGCATATCTAAATTTTATGTTCTTTCTGTTTTTTATTTTTAAATTTTTTATATTAAATAACTAAATTATTAAAAGCATTATATAATTCATCATAAGATATATCATTACATACCTCTTGAGAATCTAAGTAAATTCTCCATTTAATAAGACATATGTTGAGCTCTTCATCTATGAGCAAGTACTTGATTCATTTGAACTGGATTGGCCCATAAAGCCTTCTTCTTCTTCTTCTTGAGGAACTTTATCTCCTTCATATTTTTTCTTCTATCCACATCAATCTCCTTTCTTCTTGATTCAAAAGTTTTAAAATCTCTTATGTGTCATTTTTATACAATGGCATCAAATGATCCCTTCACCTAAAGAAATTTCTTAGTTTGAAATTTATAGTTTTTATATTTTTATACCTTTGATTCTTCTTCCTTAGCAAGTTCCCAAGCCTTTTGGATAGAATGACCACCTCATCACTATCACCATCCGAGCTTAAGGTTATGTTCATCACTCATCAAATTGTAATGTAATGGCTTTTCTTTCTCCTTCTCCCTTAAATCTTATCCCTTTGAGCAATAACCTATTCATGTGCTATCAAAGAACCCCAAAGCTAATCAAGTGGATAAGTAGATAAATCCTTAGCTTCACTAATAGTTGTTACTTTAGCCCATTCTTTTAAGACATCTAAAATCTTATGATAAGTCTTGATTAAATGTCTTTCCAAAAGAAATGTGTTAATTATTTTCATGAATCTAGTATACATATCTAAATAGACTAAATAAATATAAATAACTCATAAACAAGTCTATTTAAGCATCTCTAACTTCACTAGTTCCTTCATGTTATATTGAGTTTATCCCATATTTCTTTTAACAAAGAAAATTTCATGTAATCATTATAATAAAGCACAATATAAAGCCATAGCATAATTCATCAAGTTCTCTTACAATCCATTCTTAAAAGCTACTAATTCCATTTACTAATATAAAAAATATATGTGTCAACATATACCACATGCATGCATCTTGACCTCTTAAAAAATGTACTAATTCTATTTTTCCAATAATCAAATGGTACACTATCTAAAAATAGGTATAGTGGATTGTTCCTCTAAAAACCCTAAACCTATGCCATAAAGTAAAAGATCTACTATGTTAAAATAAAAACAAATACCACTAAGTAAACCTATAATATTAAAAATTTTAAAGTTAAATCTTAAATTTTAAATTTTAGTAGAAAATTAATTTTGATTTTATAATGACAAGATATAATTCTAATTCAAAAAATAAAAGTAAAATAAAGTAAAGAGAAAATATAAACACTTTACGTGGTAAACCCCAAAACCCTACATCCACCTAGCCACCCTAAATCCACTAAATGCAAAATTGCTTACAAATACTCTCCTATTATCTAGTATAACCCCTACAACAATATGTACCTTTAAAGTACAATATAAATTTTATAGAAAATACAAAATAATAAATTTTGATAAAATATATCCCTCACAAATATACAAGCTATCCAATTCAAAAAAAGTGATCTCATAACTTATAAATGATCACTAAACTTAAAATAAAAAGATAAAATGCTCACTTAATATTGATAAGAAATAATAAAATAAATATCTTAAAGTGATCTTACTAAGATGTTTATGTTATTACAATTTGTAGACTAATATAAAATGATTTCAAAATAAATTCACAATATTAGCATAATAAAATAAATTTCAGCAAAAATAATTTATTTTATTTTAAAAATAATTAATGCAAATGATCACAAAATACTTAAATAAAATTAGTATATGATAGATCTAAGTAAAGCTAGTAAGCTTTTTAAAAGAGAGATCTAATAAGTATGAAAATAATAGCACAATAAATTAATTTAAAATGCTTAAAATAAACTAAAAAAATATAATTTAAGAATAAATGATCTTTCTATAAGACTAATGAAAAATCTTTCAAGAAACCAAAAGAAATTTGTAAAGATAAAATTTCAACAAGTTGAAATAAATCCTAAAACCATTTTTTTCACAAAAAAAATGATTGAAGAAACTTTGAAAAAACTACTTTGATGTCCAAAGTTTAATCCACCAAAAGTATAAATTGGAAAGAATAAATAGATGGTGAAAATAGTAACAACTAAAAAAATTAAGATCAAGAAAACAAACTAAGTAATTTGAGAAACTAATATTTAAACACTAAGGAAAATCTAAACTCTTAGACCAATTTTAATTTGAATAAATGCTAAAGAGAATGACTATTTATAAGCAAGAAGATCATAATTATTTCAAAAAAATATATTATTCTAACATCAATTTATCATATAATAATTTAATATTCAATAAAAAAAATATAATTTATTTTAAATAAATTTTAAATTTAAACAAACCAAAATTTAGCTATTCACATAAAGTCAAAAATAATCAAATATAGTATATTCAAAGCATATAAATGCAATCATTATTAAAATCATCTAATAAAAGTCATATTAAATTCAATTTTAATCAAAATTCATGTAACCTATCAAATTAAAGAAAATAAAAATCCAAAACTCTAAATGAAATCTAAACCCTTGATTATAAAATGACTTTGGCTAAAAAATACCAAATTTCACATATTTTTGTTAATTTTGAAATATGATTTAAATATTATGATATAATTTATATATAATCATACATATATTAGTTATCATATAACCAAATTTAAATTAAAACTTTTAATTATATTAAATATATAAACTAATTACACTTAAAGTCATAATTTATATCATTTATTATTTTACCAAATGCTATGTAAAACATAAATTGAATGTTAATTATAGAGATTTATATAAATTAACCCATTATCATTATTTTAAAATAAATAATAATAATATGTTAAGTTATGAAAATTGATTCATGTCTAAACTCATAAAATTTTAAGATAGTTAAAAATGCATAAACCTAAAATATTGTTATCTTGAACACATTATCCATTTTGATCAATCTTTCATTATCTATTCTTGCAATTTCTCAAACATATTATGAGATGTATTGATATGTAATAAAAAATAATATATCTAAAATACATAAATATACATTAGAACATCCAAGCATTTGTTTGTTATCATCAAAATTGATTGAACATACCTCAAAAAAAAGGTGGCTTATCAAGTGGTGGTGGGGAACCTGGATATAGAGGTGGCCTAAAGTGGCTATAGGTGGGAGAAGCAAAGGTTAAAAATACGTGCAAAGGGAGAGATTGGGATATTGGATCACCTACTAAACTAGTATTAATTGGAGAAATAAGAAACATCCAATCTAACTTATGGAATATCTTTACAATAATGATTCTAGTTATCTACCTATGCCTCATTTTTATCTATGTCATCAATGTGTCTTAGAAAACTTAATGTGCTGATAAATAAAAAAGAAGAAATATTGAATCTTAATTTGTTCTCTATAAAAAAAAACTAAACCTAAATAAAAAATAAAACCTAAACCTAAAATAAACCTAAAAATAAATAAAAAATAAAACCTAAACCTAAACTAAAAAAATCTAAACCTAAAATAAACAAAATAAAATAAACATAAACATAAATTAAAATAAACTAAACAAAAAATAAATAAACCTAAACCTAAACCCTAAACTAAATAAAATAAAATAAACTAAAATAAACCTAAACTTAAACTAAAAAAAAACCTAAAAAAAAAAACTAAAATAAAACCTAAACCTAAACCTAAAAAATAAAATAAAACCTAAAATATACCTAAAATAAAAAAATAAAAACCTAACCTAAAGAATAAAATAAAATAAAACTAAACTAAAACTAAACATAAACCAAAAAACCTAAACCCAAAATAAACTAAAATAAAAAAACCTAAATAAAATAAACCTAAAATAAATAAACTAAATTAAATAAAAAATATAAAATAAAAATAAAATAAAATAAAATAAATAAAAAAATAAACTAAATAAACCTAAACCTACATAAATTTAAAAAAGAAAAACCCTAAACACTAAACCCTAAACAAAACCTAAATTAAACTATAAACCCTAAACCCTAAACCTAATGAGTTTACTAATTTAAAAATAAAAATAAAATAAAATAAAAAAACCCTAACCTTAAACCCTAAAATGAACCCTAAACCCTAAACCTAAAACCCTAAACTAAAACCTAAAATGCTAAAACCTAAACCTAAACAAAATAAAGCCTAAAAATAAAATAAATAAATAAAACATAAACCAAAATAAAATAATAAAAATAAATAAAATAAAAACCTAAACTAAAACCTAAACCTAAAAAGAAAATAAAATAAAAAAATGAAAACTAAACTAAAATAAAATAAATAAAACCCTAAAATAAACTAAAAATAAAATAAATAAAAAATAAAAAACCTAAATAAAATAAAAACTAAATGTAAAATAAAAAAATAAAATAAAATAATAACAAATAAAAAACCTAAACCAAAAAAAATAAACTAAAAATTAAAAAAATACAACCTAAACCCTAAACTAAAAAAAAACATAAACATAAAATAAACAAAATAAAATAAACATAAACCTAAACTAAAATAAACTAAACTAAAATAAATAAAACCCAAACCTAAACCAAAAATAAACCAAACCTAAACCCTAAACTAAAGAAAATAAAACAAAATAATAATAAACCTAAGCCTAAACTATAAAAAAAAACCTTAAAATAAACCTAAAATAAAAAACCTAAAACCTAAACCTAAAAATAAATAAATTAAAACCAAACTAAAATAAAATAAAATAAACCTAAACTAAAATAAAATTAAAATAAAACTAACAAAATAAACACAATCCTAAACCTAAACCTAAATAAACTAAAATAAATAAACATAAATAAATAAAATAAACTAAATAAAATAAAATAAACCTAAAACCCTAAATAAAATAAATCTAAACCAAAATCTAACCCTAAACCTAAAACTAACCTTAAACCTAAACTAAACTAAATAATAAATATACAAACCTAAACCTAAACTAAATATAAACCTAAACTCCTCCAAACCTAAACTAATCCTAAACCTAAACACTATAAACCTAAACTTAAAATAAACCTCTAAACTAAACTAAACTATAAACCTAAACCTAAACTAACCTAAACCTAAAATTTAAACCTTAAACTATAAAACCAAACTAAACCTTAAACCTAAACTCTAAATTTAAACCTAAACTTAAAACCTAAACCTAAACTAACTTAAAACCTTAAACCTAAACTCCTAAACCTCCTAAACTAAACTAAACCCTAAAACCCTAAACCCTAAACCTAACTATATAAACTAAACCTAAAGTTTAAAACTAAAACCTAAAGTTTTAAATAAACCTAAACCCTAAACCCTAACCCTAAACCCCTAAACCTAAAACCTAAACCCTAAACCTAATAAACTAAACCCTAAAACCTAAAACCTAAACTAAACTAAATGAAATATAAAATAAAATAAATAAAAACTAAACCTAAATAATATAAATATTAAAATAAAATAAAACCTAAATAAAAAAAATAAAAAATAAAACCTAAACTAAAACCTAATCCTAAACCTTAAAATAAAATACAATAAACTAATAAAAACAAACTAAAATAAAATACATAAAAATCAAAAGTAACCTAAAAAATAAAATAAACCTATGAAGAAAAAAGCTAAATAAAATAAAAACTTAACATAAAGTAAAAATTAGATAAACTTAAAATAAAATAAATTTAAAACTAAATAAAACCTAAACCTAAAAAAATAAACCTTAAAATAAAACCAAAAAAATAATAAAAATAGAACCTAAACCAACTAAAACCTAAAAAAATAAAATAAATAAAAATAAAATAAACCTAAATCGAAACTAAAATAAACTAAACCAAAATAAATAAAACCTAAACCTAAACTTAAACCTAAACCTAAACATAAACCTAAACTAAATAAAATAAAATAAAATAAAATAATCTAAAAAATAAACTAAATAAACCTAAACCTACCAGTTTACTTAATTTAAATAAATAAATAAAACCCTAAACCCTAAATTCTAAACCCTAAACCTACAACCCTAAACCAATATAAACCCTAAAACCCTAAACCCAAAACCCTCAAAATGTTAATAGCTTAAACCTAAACTAAATGAAACCAAAATGAAAAAAAATGTAAAGAAAACCTAAACCTAAACCTAAACCAAAACCTAAACCTAAAAAGAAAATAAAATAAAAAATAAAAACTAAACAAAAATAAAATAAATAAAACCCTAAACTAAACTAAAAAAATAAAATAAATAAAAAATAGAAAACCTAAATAAAATAAAAGCTAAATGTAAAATAAAAATAAAATAAACCTAAAATAAAAATAATAATAATAACTAAATGAAAACCTAAACCCAAAAAATAAACCTAAAAATAAAACCTAAAAATAAATAAATAAATAAAACTTAAACACTAAACTAAAAAACATTAACCTAAAATAAATAAAATAAAATAAACCTATGCCTAATCTAAAATAAACTAAAAAAAATAAACTAAATAAAAAAAAATAAACTAAAAATAAACCTAAACCTAAACTAAAAAATAAACCTAAAAAATAAACCTAAAATAAAACCTAAAACCAAAATTTAAAAAAATAAAATAAAAACCTAAACCTAAAAAAAAAAATAAAATTAAACCTAAACCTAAGAAAAAAAGTACTAAACTAAAAAAATAAGTGTAAACCTACTACACATAAACCTAAAACATTAACTAAAATAAAAAACCTAAACTAAAATAAATAAAGCTAAAACAAATAAACTAAACTAAATAAAAAAATAAACTAAATAAAAAAAAAATAAAATAATTTAAAAAAAACTAAATAAACCCTAAACTCTAAGTCAAATCTAAAAAAACCCTAAGCTAAACTAAACCTAAACCCTAAATCATAAGCCTAAAACCCTAAACCCTAATCCCTAAAAGCCCTTAAACCCTAAACCCTAACCCTAACCATAAACCATAAACCCTAAACCCTAAACCTTAAACTATAAAATAACCTTAACCCCTTAAGCCTAAACCCAAAACCTTAAACCCTAAACCATGTTAACTAAACCTAACTAAACCTAAACCCTAAACCCTAAACCATAAGCCCTAAAAACCCTAAACCCTAAAGCCTAAACACTAAACCCTAAATCCTAAACCCTAAACCCTAACTGTAAACCTTAAACCCTAAAACCTTAAACCCTAAACCTTGAAAACCTAAAAACTAAACCTAAATTAAATGAAACCTAAAAATAAAATAAATAAATAAACATAAACCTAAATAAAAAATAAAATAAAATAAAATAAACTAAACTAAAACCTAAACCTAAAATAAAATAAATAAAAAAGTAAAATAAAATAAAATAAAGTAAATAAAAACCTAAATTAAACTAAACAATAAAATAAACCTAAGAATAAAAAACCTAAATGAAATAAAAACTAAATAGAAAATAAAAATAAAATAAAATAAAATAAATAAAAACCTAAACCTAAAAAATAAACCTAAAAAAAATATAAAACTTAAACCCTAAACTAAAAAAACCTAAATCCAAAATAAAATAAAATAAGTAAAATAAAATAAACTTAAAAGATAAACTAAAATATACTAAACTAAAATAACTAAGCCTAAACCTAAAGCTAAAATAAATTAAACCTAAACCTAAACCTAAACTAAATAAAATAAATTAAATTAAAAATAGTCCTAAACTAAAATAAAAAAATAAAACCTAAAAATAAACATAAAATAAAAGCCTAAAACTTAAACCCAAAAAAAATAAAATAAAAACCTAAACCTAAACCTAAAATTAAAAATAAAACCTAAACCTAAAAAATAAAATAAAAATAAAATTAAACTAAAAAATAAACTTAAACCTAAAAAATAAACCTAAATTAAAATAAAAAATAAAACCTAAACCCTGAACTAAAAAAAACTAAACCTAAAATAAACAAAATAAAATAAACCTTAACCTAAACTAAAATAAACTAAACTAAAGTAGATAAAACCTTAAACCCTAAACCCAAACCCTAAACCATAAACGCTAAACCCCAAGCCCTAAACCTAAAACTAAAGTAACTAAATAAATTATAAATTAAACCTAAACCCTAAAACCTAATAAACCTAAACCAAAACAAAATCCTAAGAATGGATAACCTTGAGAGAACATCACCCCAACCGTGCTCGCCTAGATCAAGGGTGGAGGCAAAGTCGAGGCAACTTATCACAGCATGGTGGGGATCTGAGGTGTGGTGAATATGGAGGTGGTGGAGCGGAGGGCATGGTGGAGGGAGGAGCGATGGAGGTTACACTGGTGGTAGGGAGAGATCGGGATATGATGGTGGATCCCGCTACTCGAGAGGCCAAAATGCTGATGATGGAAACTAGAGAAATTGAAGAATGTCTGATCTGATCTACTACTTATAGAACTGTCTTTACAGTAGAGATGGTTCTAGTTATCTAGGGTTTTGGATTTGCTCTATGCATGCTCATTTTTTAACTATGTTGTCACTTGTGTCTTAGAAAACTTGTGTGTTACTTGGTTGATGAAAAGAAGAAATGTTGCAAATTTTTTTTTTTAAAAAAAAAAACCAAAAACCCTAAACCCTAAAATAAAACCAACCCAAAACCTAAAATATAAACCTAAACCCTAAACCCTAAAAAAATCCTAAACCTTAATCCTAAACCCTAAACCCTAAAACCCTAAAACCTAAACCATAAACCCTAAATCCTAAAACTAAACCCTAAAACCATAAACCCTAAACAAACCCTAAGCCCTAAATAAATAAATAAACTAAAAATACTAAATAAACCTAAACTATCCTTAATTTAATAAAAAAGACCTTAAACCCTAAATCGTAAACCCTAAACCCTAAACCCTAAACCCTAAAGCTATAACCTTAAAAACTAAACCATACACCCTAAAAGACATTAAACCCTAAACCCTAAACCCTAACCGTAAACCTTAAACCTAAAAGCACAAACCCAAAAATCCTAAACCCTAAAACCTAAACCTTAAACCCTAAACACTAAACCATAACCCTAAACCATAAACCTAATGCCAAACCCTAAACCTAAACCTAAACCTAAAGTAACTAAATAAATAAAAAATAAACCTAATTTAAAACCTAATAACCCTAAACAAACCTAAACCTAAACCCTATGGATGGTAGAACCATAATGGTAGAACATCAGCCAACTCTCGCCTATATCTGGAGGCAAGGCAAAGGTGGCATTTATGCAATGGGGGGATCTGAGATGCCGGATATGGAGTGTGGTTAGAGTAGTGGTGGTTATGGAGGCGGGAGGAGTGACAGAGGTTATAGCCATGGTGGTGGCAAAAGGGAGAGATCGGGGATATGATGGTGGATCCCGCAACTCAAGAGACCGAGGTGGTTCTGATGGGAACTGAAGAAATTGAAGAACTACCGATCCAATCTGCAGCTTATGGAACTATGTTTTTACAATAGAGATGGTTCTAGTTATCAGGGCTTGGATTTGTTTGCATATGCATGATCATTTTGATCTATGTCACTTGTGTCTTAGAAAACTTGTGTTACTTGGTTGATGAAATCGAAAAAATGAAATGTTGAATCTAAATTTGTTATATGTTAAAGAAAAAACTGAAAACCCTAAACCCTAAACTAAAACCTGAGACCTAAACCTAAAACCTAAACCCTAAACTCAAACCCTAACATAAACCCTACACCCTAAATGCTAAACTAACCCTAAACTCTAAAAAGCTAAAAACCTAAACCCAAACTAAATAAAACCTAAAAATAAAATAAATAAAAAACCTAAACCAAAATAAAATAAAATAAAAACATAAACTAAAACCTAAACCTAAACCTAAACCCAAAAGAGAATTAAATAAAAAAACTAAACTAAAATAAAATAAATAAAAGCCTAAACTAAACTAAAAATATAAAAAACCTAAATAAAATAAAACTAAACCTAAAATAAAAATAAAATAAACCAAAATAAAATAAAATAAAATAACAAAAAAACTAAACCTAAAAATAACCAAATAAAACATAAAAATAAATAAAAAAACCTACACCCTAAACTAAAAAAAAACATAACATAAATAAAAATAAAATAAACCTACCTAAACTAAAATAAACTAAAATAAATAAAACCTAACCCTAAACTAAAATAAATTAAACCTAAACCTTAATAAACTAAATAAATTAAAATAAACTAAAAATAAGCTTAAACATAAACTAAAAAATAAAACCTAGAAATAAACCTAAATTAAAAACCTAAAACCTAAACCTAAAAAAAGAAAATAAAAACCTAAACTTAAACCTAAAAATAAAAAATAAAACTGAAACCTAAAAAATAAAATAAAAATAAAACTAAACCAAAAAAGGCCTAAACCTAAACCTAAACCTAAAAAATAAACTAAAATAAAAACTCTAAACTAAAATAAATAAACCTAAAATAAATAAATTAAAATAAAAATAATCCTAAATAAAAATAAAAAATAAAATAAACTAAAATAAATAAAAAAATAAACTAAATATACTAAATAAACATAAACCAATATACTTAATTTAAAAATAAATAAATAAAATAAGTAAATAAATAAATAACCCCTAAGCCTAAACCCTAAACCCTAAACTAACACCTAAACCCTAAATCAGAACCCTAAACCCTAAACCCTAAACCCTAAACCCTAAACCCTAAACCCTAAAAAAAAAACCCTAAAATCTACAACCCTAAACCCTAAACCCTAAACCCTAAACCCTAAACCCTAAACCCAAAACCCAAAACCCTAAACCCTAAATCCTAAACCCTAAAAATCTAAAACTTAAAAACCTAAACCTAAACTAAATAAAACCTAGAAGTAAAATAAATAAAAAACCTAAACCTAAACCTAAAAATAAAATATAATAAAAAATAAAAAAACTAAACTAAAAAATAAATAAACCTAAAATAAAAACTTAAATAAAAAAAACTAAATTGAAAATAAAACAAAATAAAAAAATAAATAAATAAAAAACCTAATCCTAAAAAATAAACCTAAAAGAATGTAAAATAAATAAAAATAAAACCTAAACTCTAAACTAAAGAAAACCAAAAACTAAAAAATAAACAAAATAAAATAAACCTAAACCAAACTAAAATAAAATAAAGTAAAATAAATAAACCTAAACCTAAACCTAAAATATAGTAAACCTAAACCCTAAACTAAATAAATAAAATAAACTAAAAATAAACCAAAACCTAAGATAAAAAAAATTAAACCTAAAATAAAGCTAAAATAAAACCTAAAACCTAATCCTAAAAAAAATAAAATAAAAAACCTAAACCTAAACCTAAAAGTAAAAAATAAACCTAAACCTTAAAAATAAAATAACAATAAAATTAAACTAAAAAATGAACATAAACATAAACCTAAACCTAGAAAAGCAAACTAAAATAAAAAAAATGTAAACTAAAATAAATAAACCTAAAATAAATAAACTAAACTAAATAAAAATAAAAAATAAGCCTAAATAAAATAAAAAATAAAATAAATTAAAATAAATAAAAAATAAACTAAAATAAACTAAATAAACCTAAACCTACTAGTTTACTTAATTTTTAAAAAAGAAAAAAAACTAAACCTAAACCTAAACCCTAAACCCTAACCTAAACTTAAACCTAAAACTATACAACTAATCCTAACCCTAAACCTAAACCTATAACCCTAAACCTAAACTAAAACCCTACACCTAACTAACCCTAAACCTAACTAAAACTTAAACTCATAACCTAACTAAACCCTAAAACCCTAAAAAATCTAAACCTAAACTAAACTAATCCTAAACCTAACCTAAACCTAAATCTAAACCTAAAGTTTAAACCCTAAAGTTTAAATAACTAAACTCCTAAACCTAAACCTAAACTAATCTAACCCTAAACCTTAAACTATAAACTAAAGTTAAATCCTAAAACTAAAACCCTAACCTAAACCCTAAATAAACCCAATAAAATAAAATAAAAATAAAAAATCTAAACCCTAAACTAAAAACCTAAACCTAAAATAAAAAAGAAAAAATTAACCTAAACCTACACTAAAATAAACTAAACTAAAATGAATAAAACCTAAACCTAAACATAAAATAAACTAAACCTAAACCCTAAACTAAATAAAATAAAATAAATAAAAAATAACTTAAACCTAAACTAAAAAAATAAAACCTAAAAATAATCCTAAAATAAAAACATAACACTTAAACAAAAATAAAAAAAAAAAAAAAATAAAACTTAAACCTAAAAATATAAACTAAACTAAAATAAACATAAAACCTAAAAATAAAAAATAAACTAAAAAAATCTAAACTATAATAAATAAACCTAAAGTAGATAAACTAAATAAAAAAATAAAATAAACTAAAATAAATAAAAAATATGCTAAATAACCTAAATAAACCTAAACCTACATTTACTTAATTTTTTAAAACCCTAAACCCTAAACTAACCCTAAACCCTACACTATAAACCCTAAACCCTAAACTAAAAAAAACCTAACCCTAACCATAATAAATGTAAACCCTAAACCTAAATTTAAAACTAATGCTAAACCCTAAACCCTAAAACTAAAAAACTTAAACCCTAAAGCCTAAACCTAAACTCTAAAATAACCCTAAACCCTAACCCTAAACCCTAAACTAAAACTTAAACCTAAACCTAAAACCTAAACCTAACTAAACACTAAACCTAAACCTAAACCCTAACCCTAAAGCTAACCCTAAACCTAATCCTAACCTAAACCCTATACCTAAAAGAAATAAAACCCTAAATCCTAAACATTAAACCCTAAACCCTAAACCTAAAACCTAAACCTAAACTCCAAAACCTAAACCTAATAAGTTACTAACTAAATTTAAAAAAATGTAAACCTAAAACCTAATAAACCTAAACATAAACCTAAACACTAAGAATGGGCAACCCCTCAGAAAATCACCATCAACCGCTAGATCTAGATAGTGAAGATGAGGCTACTTATCACTGTGGTGGGGATCTAGGTGTTGGTAAATTGATGTTGTGATTGGAGCAGTGGTGGTTATGGAGGCCGGAGGAGCGATGGAGGTTACAACCATGGCAGTGGTGGTGGGAGATATCCGGGATATGATGGTGGATCCGCTAGAGGGCATGGTTCTATGGGAACTAAGAAATTGAAGAATGGCCATCTGACTGCTATTTATTGAACTCTAAAGAGATATAGTTCTAGTTATATATGGTTTTTAATTTGCTCTATGCATGCTTATTTTATATTATTTTGTTGCTTGTGTCTTAGAAAACTTTGTGTATTACTTCGTTGATGAAATCAAAAAGAAGAAATGTTGAATCTTAATTTGATCTCTGTTAAAATAAAAAGCTAATAACAAAAAACCTTGGACTAAAACTTGAACCCTAAACCTAAAATTTAAACCCTAAACCCTAAAAACTCTAAACCCTAGAACCTAAACTCTAACCCTAAACCCTAAACCCTAAACCCTAAATCCCTAAACCCTAAACCTTAAACCCTAAAACCAAAACCCTAAACCCTAAAACCTACACCTAAACAAAATAAAATAAACCTAAACCTAAACTAAAATAAGCTAAACTAAAATAAATAAAACCTAAACCTAAAGCTAAAATATGCTAAACCTAAACCTAAAAATTAACCTAAAATAAAAACCTAATACCTAAACATAAACAAATAAAATAAAAATCTAAACATAAACCTAAAAAAATAAATAAACCTAAAAATAAAATAAAATAAAACTAAACTAAAAATGAACAAAAAACCTAAACCTAAACCTAAAAAATAAACTAAAATGAAAAACCTAAACTAAAATAAATAAACCTAAAATAAATTAAGTAAATTTAATAAAAAAAATAAACTTAAATAAAAATAATGAATAAAATAATGAATAAACATAAACCTACTGGTTTACTTAATTTAAAAAAAACCCTAAACCTTAAATTCTAAACCCTAAACCCTAAACCCTAAAAAACCTTAAATCCCAAACCCTAAACCCTAAACCCTAAATAATGAAAAAAATTAAAATAAACCTAAAAAAATAGTTAAATGCTAAACCCTAAACCCTAAACCTACAACACTAAACCCTAAACCCCAAATCATAAACCTAAACCAAAACCTAAAACCTAAACTTAAACCCTAAACCTAAATCTAAACTAAACTAAATAAAATAAAACCTAAACCTAAGCCTAAACTAAAAAATAAATAAATAAAATAAATAAACCCAAACTAAATAAAATTACATTAAATAAAATTAAATAAATAAATAAATTGAATAGAATAAACTTAAACCTAAACTAAACTAAACTAAACTAAACATAAACCTAAACCTAAACCTAAACTTAAACTAAATAAATTAAATAAATAAACCTAAACTAGAAATAAACTAAATAAATAAACTAAGCTAAACTAAACTAAACTAAACTAAAATAAACCTAAAACCTAAACTAAATAAACCTAAACCTAAATAAATAAAATTAACTAAAATAAAATAAACTAAACCTAAACCAAAATTAAAAATAAATAAACTAAATAAAATAAATAAACCATAACTTAATAAGCTAAATAAATAATTAAATAAATCTAAACCTAAACCTAAACTAAACTAAAATAAAAAAATTAACCTAAACCCTAAACCTAAAACTAAAAACAAACTAAACCTAAACCTAAATAAAACTAAATAAAACCTAAACAAAAATTTAAATAAACCATAAACTAAATAAATAAATTGAATAAATATACTAAATAAATCAAAATAAATAAAATAAACTAAACTAAATAAATAAAACAAAATAAAATAAAATAAAAACCTAAACCTAAACTAAACCAAACCTAAATAAATAAAACCTAAACATAAACATAAGCTAAAAATAAAATAAAAATAAACTAAAGTAAATAAAATAATAACTAAAATAAAATAAATAAAATAAAATAAATAAAAATAAACTAAATAAAAAAAATAAACCTAAATAAATAAGTAAAAAATAAAAGAAATAAATAAATATGAACCAAAACTAAACCTAAACTAAATAAACTTAAAATGAAACCTAAACCTAAACCTAAACCTTAAACCCTAAATAAAATAAAACAAAATAAACCAAACTAAATAAAACCTGATCATAAACCTAAATAAATAAATAAACTAAATAAATAAACTTAAACCTAAACCTAAATTAATAAATAAACAAAATAAATAAACCTAAACCTAAACATAAACCTAAACTAAACTAAATAAGCTAAAAGCTAAATAAACAAATAAAAATAAACATAAACCTAAACCTAAGCAAAATAAAACTAAAAACTAAGTAAACCTAAAAATAAAAATAAACTAAACTAAACTAAAATAAATAAACCAATAAAATAAACCTTATTAAATAAACTAAATAAACTAAACTAATAAAATAAAATTATAATAAAATAAAAATAAATAAACCTAAACCTAAAAATAAAAAACCTAAACTAAATAAACCTAAACCTAAACATAAACTAAAATAAACTAAAATCCTAAACATAAACTCAAGCCTAAACCTAAATAAATTAAACTATAAATAAAAATATACCTTAACCTAAATAAAAATATAATAAACCTAAACTAAACCTAAACCTAAAATAAAAACTAAATAAAATAAACTAAATAAAACCTAAACTAAATAAACCTAAATAAAAAATAAAACATAAACTAAATAAACCTAAATAAAAAATAAATAAAAAAATAAATAAACTAAATAAACCTAAACTTAAAAACCTAAACCTAAACTTAAATAAAACCTATGCCCTAAACCTAAACTAAATAAAATAAACCAAAATAACAAACCTAAACTAAAAATAAACTAAAAACTAAATAAAATAAACTAAACTAAACTAAAAAAAAACTAAAATAAATAAACTAAAAAAAAGTAAATAAAACTAAACCCAAAATAAACCTAAATCTAAAAACTAAACCTAAATAAACTTAAACTAAACTAAAATAAAACCTAAAATAAACTAAATTAAAAAAATGAAAAAAACTAAAATTAAAAATAAAACCTAAACCCAAACTTAAATTTAAACTATAAATAAATAAAAGAAATAAATAAATAATGAAATAAACCTAAATAAACCTAAACCTAAACTAAACTAAAATTAAAAACCTAAAAATTAAATAAAACCTAAACTAAAATAAAAATAAAAATAAACTAAACTAAAATTAAATAAACCTAAACCTAAACCTAAACCTAAACTAAATAGAAATATAAAAAATAAACTTAAAACTAATTAAAGAAAAGCCTAAACCCTAAACCCCAAAACCCTAAAACCTAAACCCTAAACCTTGAACTGTACAACCCTAAACCCTATCGCTAAATCATAAACACTAAACCCTAAAACCTAAAACCATAAACCTAAACTAAATAAAACGTAAAAATAAAATAAATAAAAAAACCTAAACCAAAATAAAATAAAAAAATTATATAAAATAAAAACCTAAACTAAAACCTAAACCTAAACCAAAACCAAAACCTAAATATAAACCTAAAAAAAAATTAAAAAAAATTAAAACTAAGCTAAAATAAACTAAACAAAAACCTAAACTAAACTAAAAAAAACCTAAAAATAAAAATCCTATAAAAAATAAAATCGAATATAAAATAAAATAAAATTTAAATAAAAACCTAAACCTAAAAAAATAAACCTAAAACTAAAACCAAAAAAGAAAAGAAAGAAAAAACCTAAACCCTAAACTAAAAAAAAAACTAAACCTAAAATAAAAAAATAAAATAAACCTAAACCTAAACAAAAATAAACTAAACTAAAATAAATAAAACATAAACCTAAACCTAAAATAAACTAAACCTAAACCCTAATCTAAATAAAATAAAATAAACTAAAAATAAACCTAAACCTAAACTAAAAAAATAAAACTTTGAAATAAACCTAAAATAAAACCTAAACCAAAACCTAAAAATAAAATAAAAAAAAACCAAAACGTAAACCTAAAAAATAAAAATAAAACCTAAACCAAAAAAAATAAAATGAAAATAAAATAAATTAAAAATAAAGATAAACCTACACCTTAACCTAAAAAGTAAACTAAAATAAGAAACCTAAAATATTCTAAACAAAACTAAATAAAAATAAAAAATAAACCTAAAAAGAGAAAAAAATAAAATAAATTAAAATAAATAAAAAATAATCTAAATAAACCAAAACCTAAGAATTTACTTAATTTCAAAAGAAAACCCTAAACCTAAATAAATCTTATAACTTAAACCTAAACCCTAAAATAACTAAACTCTAAACTACAACCCTAAACCCTAAACCATATAAAATTAACACTAAACTCAACCCTAAACCATAAACCTAAATCCTAAAACTTAAACCTAACCTAACTAAACTCAACCCTAAACCCTAAATCTTAAAACCCTAAAGCTAAACTTAAACTATAAAACCTAAACTTAAACCTAAACTAACCTAAACCTGCTAACCTAAACCCTAAAATAAACCTAAAACTCTAAACCCTAAAGTCTAAACACTAAACTAAACTATAAACCTTAAACCCTAAACTCAAAAACCTAAATCCTAAAACCCTAAACCTAATCTAACTATAAACCTAAACCATAAAAAAGCATAAACCTAAACCTAAATCTTAAACCTAAGCTTAAACTCTAAACCCTAAACTAACCCTAAACCTATAACCTTAAACCATAAACCCTAAACCCTAAACTCCAAACCCCAAACCCTAAACCCTAAATCCAAAACCCTAAAAACCTAAAAGCCTAAACCAAACTAAATAAAACCTAAAAATAAAATAAATAAATAAACCTAAACATAAACAAACTAAATAAATAAATAAAATAAAAACCTAAACCTAAACCTAAAAATAAAATAAAATAAAAAATAAAACTAAACTAAAATAAAATAAATAAAAACCTAAACTAAACTATAAAATAAGATAAACCTAAAACTAAAAAACCTAAAAATATTTAAAACTAAAAAAAAAAAATAAAATAAACCTAAAATAAAATATAATAAAAACTAAATAAAAAGATAAGCCTAAAAATAAACCTAAAAAGAAAAGCTAAAAATAAATAAAAAATAAAACCTAAACCATAAGCTAAAAAAACCTAAACCTCAAATAAATAAAATAAAATAAACCTAAACCTAAAGTAAAATAAACTAAACTAAAATAAATAAACCTAAACCTAAAAAAATAAACTAAACTTAAACCCTAAACTAAATAAAATAAAATAAACTAAAAATAAACCTAAACCTAAACTAAAAAATAAAAACTAAAAATAAGCCTAAAATAAAAACCTAAAATCTAAACCTAAACCTAAAAATAAAAAATAAAACCTAAACCAAAAACAAAATAAAAAATAAAACTAAACAAAAAAAATAAACCTAAACCAAACTTAAACCTAAAACATAAACTAAAATAAAAAACCTAAACTAAAATGAATAAACCTAAAGTAAATAAACTAAACTAAATAAAAATAAAAAAATAAAAAATAATAAAAAATAAAATAAACTAAAATGAATAAAAAATAAACTAAGTAAACTAAATAAACCTAATCCTACTTGTTTACTTAATTTTAAAATAAAAACCTAAACCTAAACCCTAAACAAAAAACCCTAAACCCAAAACCCAAACCCTAAAACTAACCCTAAACCTACAGCCCTAAACCTTAAACTATAAAGCCTAAACCCTAGAAAACCCCAATCCCAAAACCCTAAACCCTAAACCCTAAACCCTAGAAAATCCTAAACCCTAAACCATAGAAAACCCTAACTAAACTCTAAACCCTAAACCCTAAATCTAAACCATAACCCTAAACCTAAAATCCTAAATCGTAAAATAATAAAACCCTAAACCCAAAATAAACCCTAAACCCTAAATACCCTAAACACTAAACCCTGAACTAACCCTAAACCCTAAACACTAAACCTTAAAAACCCTAAACCCTAAAACCTAAATAGTAAAACCTAAACCCTAAACCTAAACCCTAAAACCCTAAACCCTAAAATCATAAATCCTAAACCCTAAACCTAAACCTAAACCCTAAGAACCTAAAAGACCTAAACCTAAACTAAATATAACCTAAAAATAAAATAAATAAAAATACCCAAACCTAAATGAAATAATTAAATAAAATAAAATTAAAACCTAAATTAAAACCTAAACCTAAACCTAAAAAAAATAAAATAAAAAAATAAAAAAAACTAAAATAAAATAAATAAAAGCATAAACAAAACTAAATAAAATAAAATAAACCTAAGAATAAATAACCTAAATATAATAAAAACTAAACATAAAATAAAAATAAAATAAACATAAAATAAACTAAAATAAAACTAAATAAAAAAACCTAAACCTAAAAAAATAAACCTAAAAATAAATAAAAATGAAACCTAACCCCTAAATTAAAAAAATAATTAAACCCTAAATTAAAATTAAAGAAACCTAAACCTAAACTAAAATAATAAAATAAACATAAACTTAAAATAAACTAAACATAAACCTAAAACATAAAAAAATAAAATAAAATAAAAGTAAACCTGAACCTAAACTAAAAAATAAAACCTAAAATGAAAACCTTAAACCTAAACCTAGAAAAAATAGAATAAAAACATAATCCTAAACCTAAAAATTAAAATTAAAACCTAAACTTAAAAAATAAAATAAAAATAAAACTCAACTAAAATTAAACCTAAACTAAAAAAATAAAACCTAAAATAAACCTAAAATTAAAACCTAAACTTAAATCTTAAAAAAATCAAATAAAACCTAAACCTAAACCTAAAATTAAAAATAAAACCTAAACCAAAAAGAATAAAATAAAAATAAAAACTCAACTAAAAAATAAACCTAAACTTAAACCTAAAAAACTAAACTAAAATAAAACCTGC